>CAUYON010069840.1:0-49493 GCA_963573935.1 Arctocebus calabarensis | reverse complement strand
TATAGTGATCAAGGAAATGCCATGAAGGATATCTGTAACAGTATGATCAAAATATTTCTGAATGTATATGAATCGTGCCCTGTGATTGCACCAATGTACATAATTATGATTCAATAAAATTATTAAAAAAAAAAAGAATTTTCACTGCAATGACTTAATCATTAGAATTCCTGAAATTTCCTGAATTTATTTTCATATTTTAAAATAGCCCACTAAATACTCAAGTGGAATACCAGCTTGTACGTGACGTGACAATTAGAATTACTGTAGTTGGAACCAGGAAGAGAAAAAGTGACCCTGGGTTTTTTTTCTGCCTGCTGAGGGAAGCCTATCTCCCACCTCTGTTGTCAGTGGGCCTACTTTGCTTCAGATATTCATAAATTCATAATTTTAAAATTATTTTAAAGCTTTACCAATACTTTTACAAATTTTATTTGTTTTATTTCTAAACATTATACTCAGATTTTCAGTGAGTGGGGAAGGTGAGTCGAGAGGTCTGTGGGAGCAGGAATAGGCATATACCAAGAAGAAACATTTCATAAAACAATTAGAAAACATCATCTAACATGTACCCAATGTGCAGTGTGTTAAGCGAAGTGCCTTCAGCTATTGTTTTATAAATTGTTAACATCTTGTTTGCAGAAACCATTTATAAAAACCATTCTGTAAACATAAATGCAATAAATATAAAGTTACAAAGGACATAAAGAGATATTTCACCAAAAAGAAAAACAAATAAAAAAGGGGGGGAGGATGTGATTTCAGTCATTTTGAAAGCTCTCAGCAGTAAACTAAACTACTGAACAAAGATGTTGACAGAACTCACTATTATTAAATTTATCTTATTCATATTTAGAAAACATTTGTGAAATGTATGGTGAAATATTATTCATTGTTCTTCTCTTTAAGAGGTTTATATCCTAGTGAGAAGTAGAGATATGTTTACCAAGTGCTTTCTGAGTTTCAAAAACACATATCCAAAGATAAGGTCTACAACATGTGACCTTTACACTCAAGAAGTTCTCAATCTCCTCTCATCTCTCTCTCCCCTTCTCTCCCCCCATGTGTCTCATGTCTCTGTCTCTCTCTCTACCTTCTCTTCTCTCCTCTCTTCCCCCATCTCTCTCTTTCTCTCTCTCTCCCTCTTTTCCCTCCTCCTTAATGCTGCTCTGCAGCATCCCCCACCAATAAAGACCTTTTGTACAAAAAAGAAAAAGAAGTTCTCAATCTTGATAATTCTGAGAAGCTTCTAATATTGTAATTTCCCTCATTCTCTCCTGATCCCGCCTTTTAACTCTTCAACTGACAGTAAACCTTATGAGGCCATCTCCTAGTTTGTCCTCATAATTAATTACATTTATTTTTCATTCACATGTCCTTCCACTGCCACATAACTTCTTGATGCCTAACATCTCACAGTGGGGCAAAATATCAGCATCTACATAATTCCTGAATGAGCAAGAAGATTAATGAATTTAATAATGCAAAGTAATTATTTATGAATAAGAAGTAGAGGGAGATGATTTCTAATGCATGGCACCACTGTAACCTTCGTGCTGTTAATCTCTTGAGAATTAGAAATTTTCAACATGAGTAGTTGGGGCATATAGATTACCTACATGCTACTATTTCTTGTTCAAAAGGCTGGAATAAATATTTTTCAAATCTGTGTCTAGTTTTAAGGTTTCAATCTATAATTTGCTCTTCTACTTCCAAGTGCTAACTCTAATAGAAATTAAGATTCTAATTTAATTATAGTTATTAAAAGCAAAATTTCACTCTTCTTTCATACTTGGAAAGGCTATAAAATGAGGTTATATTTCATCATATTTATAAGATGAATGTGATTGAGGAAGAGCTACTGAAAAAATGGTCAATTTGAAGAGTAATAGTTTCAAAGCTTTATGGCTAATAACTTCTGAAGATAATTTTATAATATTTGGTTACAAATAAGAAACCACATTCAGCTGGGACAGTCTGACATTGTCATTTTTATTTGCCTCTCTCCTTTATTGCCTAAATCTTTGATGTATTTTAGTCTCTAAAGAAAGCTAACCCAAATGTTTTATTTTATCCATCAGTACACCTATTTCATATTTTTATTATTTGAATATAATACTTAACAAATACAATAGTTAAATGTTTATTTAATGCTAACTAAACTAGTGAACAATAATTCTTAAAGTGCTTTGTAAACTATAAAACACTATGCCAGACTATAAATTGTTTTCACTAATCAGTTTGAAATTCTAACACCTGTTCTGATGAGCATGCTTGTTTTAAATTGAACAGATGCAGAGTGTGATGATATATCAGATTAAAGTTATGAGTGAATTTCCCTGCAATTGCAAGTCATATAGTGATGATATCTAAGCTATATATGTTTCTGCCAATGAGGAAATTATATGATTTCATGTATTTTAAATTTTATTTATAAACTAAACTTTGGAAAATGGATAAGACTATAGTGCTTTTTGTTGGTAATACTGTATTTGTTCTTCAGCTGTCATTTCAAAATCAAAGGTAAATCCTATATGAATAAAAGGAAACTTAATCTGTGTACAAATTGGACAGTATGCATTTAGATGTAGCTAAGTTCTAGAATCTTTAATTGTAAAAATTGAGCCCTTTTGAAATTTAGATATTTAATATCAGAAATTCTGAATATAAGGACATGCATGGGATGTAAGAAGAAAATTATTCTTATTACATAGTCTTTGTTGTGTCTGTTTTTAAATTTAATTTGTGTTAACCTAATATGCTTCAGACAATGGAATTCCACTAGAGTAAGTTAAAGGCAATTATATGGAACTGAATTTCAAGTGCAAAAGAAAACTTCCATTTATTATATCTGATGTATTATAGGTAATTGGAATATTTTTTACTGTACTAAAACCATACGTATAGTCTCCTAGAAAATTAAATATTCTATACCTATAATAAAACCATAGGTATAGTCCCCTAGAAAATTAAATAAAATAACCCTTGAGTGAACTTGTGAAGTGATATAGAATAGATATGCCTGTATTCTATTTGCTGGAAAGGCCTTGTTTCCGAGTGTCATAATGAAGTCATAATTAAATGTAATTTGCTGTGTAAAATTATGTATAATAATAATCATTATCACAAATCAGTTAAAGAGTAATAATACAATATATTATACAAATAAGCACTAAAGTCTGAGACCAAGTAAATGGCTTCTTGGATGAGTCAGTTATGAGATGGTGAGATTCAAGACTCTGAATATTACTATGGAAATTAAAAGCAAAATATGTAGAGCTTATTTTCTTGAAGTAATAATTAACAGTACTTAGAGGTATGCTTAATGTGAAGAAATAATAAAAGTAATAAAATTTTAAATAATAAAAATTCCTACTGATTTGATTTTGGGTTGTGTAATTCTCTTTACAACTCTATTGTGTGTTTTTATCTATTACATTTTGGATATTATTGCACATCTTAGTCTATTAGCATTACTAAAAAGGAATACCTGAGGCTGGTAATTTATAAAGAAAGGAAATTTAATGGCTCATGTTTCTGCAGGCTATATAAGAAACATGGTTCCAACATCTGCTTCTGGTAAGAGGCTCGGGAAACTTCCATTCATGGTGAAGGCAAAGGGGAGGAAGCAAGAGAAAGCACAAAGAAGTGCCGGCTCTTTTTAACAATTTGATCTTACGGGATCCAATAGAGAAGACTCAACTATAAGGAGAATGGCATCAAGCCATTCATGAGGGATCCACCCCCATAATCCAAATATCTTCCACCAAGCCCTATCTCCAACATTGGCAATCAAATTTCTACATAAAATTTGGAAAGGAAAAATATCTAAACCATATTCTTGCATTGTCGTCTTTATTTTTTGGGGGGTGGGGTGGGAACTGAGTCTCACTTTGTTGCCCTTGGTAGAATGCCATGGCATCACAGTTCACAGCAACTTCAAACTCTTGGACTCAAGCAATTCTCTTGCCTCAGCCTCCTGTGTAGCTAGGACGACTGGCGCCCTCCCCCAAAATGCCCCTGTATTTGTAGAGGCTGGGATCTCACTCTGGCTCAGGCTGGTCTTGTACCTATGAGCTCAGGCAATCTACCTGCCTCAGCCTCCCAGAGTGCTAGGATTACAGGTGTGAGCCACCACACCCTGCCCCACATTGTTGTCTTATTTTTTATTATTTGCCTTCATTTAAGCCTATTCTCTTATTGTGACTTCTTTGCAGCTTCTTTTTTCTAGTCCATGCATTTTAGTATTTTATGGCTGACATCAGGGAATTTTCTAAAATTCTCCTTGTTTTCTGTGGGAAAAAAGCGCAAAGACCCATTCATTTTCTAAATTTCACAATTAATGTATCCATAGTGATTCAGAAAATGTTCACAGACAACTTTTTTGTTCACACACAACATTTTTTTTCTTTAAGCAGGCCCAGGCCAGGTTCAAACCCACCACCCTCAGTGCCCAGGGCCAGCAGTCTAACCATTGAGCTACAGGTGCCCAGCTTCACAGACAACTTCTTGTTGTTCATTCACTCAGTCTTGAATTAGAAGAACCTTAGGTAGACCCAGGGTTTGGTACCAGCATTTATATACTGACCTTCTCTTTTTCTTCTTCAAGTGTGGAGACTGATGTCTGTAATCTAAACCCATTCACAGTGCCTAGTCACTTTACCCAGTATTGCTTTCCTGATGGATATTGAATTTTCTCCAGATAAAACTTCCATATCCTCTAACCATAATAAAAAGTCAGAATCACTCCATATTTACATGCTTTGAAGTTCAACTTTTATTATGGAAATTTCCAAATATATACACAAAATACAGAAAAATAATTGAATATTCATCTACCTATAAGCAAATTTCAACAAATACAAGCATCTTACCAATCTTTGTATTTATTTTCTACATGTTACACATGTATGCCTATATCCTCAGTGTGCATTCTTCTAGATTCTTCTTTCTATGCACATTTCTGCTTTCATGGAGTATCTATCTGAATGGGCAATATGGTAATCCATCTACTTTTGTTCCCCAACTGTATTTTGATCTGTGATTTATAATGTCTGAATGGATGTAGTGTGTGAGAAGCTACTATAGAAATGCCAATAGAGGACAAGAAAAAGAACTAGTAGTAAGACTGTGTAAGTTCTGATGGCTCAAGGAAGTAAATACCTGATTTGTGGTTAGTGCAGTATGAAATAGTAACGAATGCTTACACTCCTGATGTTATCTTGGGAGCCTGCCCAGAGGTCAAAATATGCATAGTTCAGAATTATATTTCTTTAACCCACTGAATACCTAATATAATGAAAATCCTTCCTAAATTTTGGCCTCTAGCTGTGTTGTATTTTTAAAATTCCCTGTTGCCTCCCCCTCCATAATGTATATATCTTAATAGGCAGTTGGAAATGACATTTCAGGCATTCTTAATTTTTTACTATATAAACATCAAAGTTACTGTATGGGCCTGTTTTCCTGAAATATTGAACATACTGCCAGAATCTGATCTTCTACACACTGTCCCATTGATTCTATGCATTGAGATCCACCCATGGAAAGAAGAGTGTGTTGGGAAGGCATAGTCCCAACCATCTTCAAGGGAGAAACATTACCCAAAGATAGGGCAGAGAGAAGGAAGACACATTTGCTCAGCCATGAAACAGATCAATGAATACCAGACTCTTAAAATCTTGCTAATCAGACTGATCCATACTTTTCTTGCAAAGAGGATTAGGAGGTGGGAAAAACATTTGGCATATTTCACTAGTGTAGTCATTACAAGGAAGTGTCAGGAGGAATAAGATATAGCCTTTTAACATCTGCTAAGGAATAATTACTGACCAAATAAGTTTGGGAATACCATCATACTTCAAGGGCCACACAATATAGGTTTGCTCCCACTCATCTTCCTTATGATGTTATTGTCAGATATATCATGTAATGTATATTATAAAGCCCCAACAATATAATTACATACATGTTGTTTTATATAAATGCATTTGAAATCAGTTTAGATAGAAGAAATTTGCCTTTAGACTCTTTTTTTTATGATAACCTAATAACACTTACCAGTGCTCCTTGTTTTTCTGTGAGGATACTATACCATTGTCTTTGACTTCCATTATTTCTGCTGAGAAATGAGCTGTTTGTATTGTTGGAATTTCTTTGTAAGTGATGGAATTGTTTTACTCGTTCTGAGATAGGAATTTTCTCTTTCTATTTGGCTCTCAGCATTTTTACTGTAATGTTCATATGTGGATCTTTTTGTCTTTGTTATATTTGGAGTTTGTCAACCTCCTTAGATGTATAGATTAATGTTTTTACCAAATCTGGGATATTTTTAGCCACATTTTTTTCTTCTTCTGTCTCAATCTCTGCCCTTTCCTTACAATATCCCCATTACATGCATGTTGTGTATGTTTGGTATCCCACATTTCTTTGAGGCTTTGTGAATTTCTCTTCATTCTGTTTTCCCTCTGTTTTTCTGATTGCGTAATCTCTATTGAT
The DNA here is from genome assembly GCA_963573935.1 of Arctocebus calabarensis. Lineage (NCBI taxonomy): Eukaryota > Metazoa > Chordata > Mammalia > Primates > Lorisidae > Arctocebus > Arctocebus calabarensis. The sequence continues at coordinate 42,995 of CAUYON010069840.1, read as the reverse complement.
CTATTTCCGGTTTGCTGATTCTCCTGCCATTTCAAGTCTAGTGTCAAGCCCCTTTAGAATTTTTTGTTATAAATTTGAACTCCAGAAATTTCGTTTGGCTTTTTAAAATAATTTCTATCTCTTCATTAATATTTCTATTTGATATAACATTATCATCATAGTTTCCTTCGTTTTTTTAAAATACAGTTTCCTTTGTTTTGAACACATTTATAATGGCTGCTTTGTTAAACCTGACATCTGGTCCCTCCTACAAGTGGTTTCTGTTGCCTGCTTTGTTCATTTGTATGGGACACATTTTCCTGTTTCTTTGTTTTGTAATTTTCTTGTTGAAAATTAGACATTGTAGATAATATATGGTAACAACATTGGCTACTAATCCCCCTTAATCTGGAGGTTGTTGTTGTTATTGTTTATTCGTTCTGTGACCTGACTGGACAATTTTAGTTATTTATTTGGTAAATACAATGTATTTATTTCCTGGGTAGTGTGTAATCTCTAATGTCCCTCACCAGGGGGAGACAGCTTTGGGCATGTTCATAGTTCTTGTGGGATGATCGTGGTTTCAAGAGGGCTCTCTTTGAGTGTCTGTTTCCCTGATCTCCCAGTTAAGCTGTCTTCCTTTGTTGGTATAGGCCAAGTTAAATGACTCCTTCATTTGACTGATGAGTGTTCTATTATTGTTAAAAATACCCTGGGATATATAATTGCTCCATATGCTGATCTAGTTAAACTCAAACCTCTTTGCAAGGCAGTTTTTGAGGAAAGTCTGTGAGTGTTTTTCTGTCCTCAAGAGGACTCTTCTAAGCTGTCTTTTCCTTAGTTCTCTCTGGTAAACTAGCTATTCTTTATCATGTTGTTCTTAATTACTTCTACTAAAATATCCATTGTCTGTGAGAGTACCCTTAGGCTTGAACTTCCCCATACTGTTTCAAATATAGCCCATTCTTCTGAGTAATGCTTTGGAGTTCTCTTTTCCTATGCTATTTCCCCTGAGCCAAATCTCTGATCCCTTGCTCCAAACCTGGGGGCAGGGTGAGTGGCCTGCTTGTCTTGAAGTCATACCCCTACTTTATGAGCATGGTATTGCACAGTCAGTAGCCTTTGTTCTTCTCAGCCTATCTTCTCTAGTACAGAACCTGTGCCATAGAAACAAGATGAGATGAGAACAGTCAGGGCCAGGCTCCAATATTTATGCCTCACCTAGAGTCTCTGCCCTATGATTAGGGGTTTGGATGGAGGAAGAGAACCTACATTCTCTCAACTGCACTCACGAAAAATTTCACCTCTGCAACATGGAGCTATAGAGCATGGCAAATGCTAGTCACCTGGTGCTTTCAGGGAGCGAACATATTCCTTGACTGGGCGCTGGGGAGAATGTAAGCCCCACTTTGTTAGCCATACCTGCCCAGGTTGGCATTTCCATTCTGAGATGCAGGGGTGAAAGGGAGAGAGCAGACCATGTCTAAATGCCACAGATTCTCCCTGTTTTTAACAAAATTTGGTAGGGTTTCTTGAATAAATGTTCCTCATTTGCTATATGCTTGGGAATGGAACTACAAAGTGCATCTTACTATTGTTCTGGAAGTGGAAGTCTGCCATGCTATATTTTAAAGTCCTTGTAGAATCCTTGTTGTACCAACATTAAATTTAATGTTAAATAAGTCTGTATGTTTCATAGTAGTAGTAAGAAAAATGGCACAGGTTTCCCAAACATCTTGATTCACATTGAAAAATAGCAAACTCTCAAAATGAAACATTAATATGTTTTTGAAATGTGGAAAATACTAGCTTCTCAATCACCTTTGGATGTGGGATTGTGGGTTTAAGTGAAGGAAAATATTCCCTTATTGTTAAGCTATAATGATTTTATTGCTGAAATGTTCTACAAACCAGCCTGTTTCTATCAGTTAAGGGCCTAGCTAGAATTTAAAAATGAATGCAAATAACAATGTTTATAATGCAAGTTGCAAGGTGGGAGGGATAACAATTTATATAATGTTCCCCTTTTTCAACTTTTACACTTAAAACATGGCATAATGTTGGAAACTGCTTGAATTTGCCTCCTGTTTTCACCACTATGAGTTGTGGACTTTGGATTGGACCAGTTAAATTGAAGTTTCCTTTTCCCATGAGGAAAAAATAGAAGGACTAGTATGACCCACTTGTACGGTTATTATGAGATTTGTAGGTAATCAATCACTTGTGGTAAATGATTCCCTAATGTGCAATAATAAATTTAACTTGGTAATAAAAATTAAAATCACAAAATCACCAAATAAGTATGACCCCTTCGTAGCTTGACGTAATGAATAGAAAAATGAAGTCTATAAAACTTTGAACTATTGTAGGATAACATGTAGATTTGAGTAATAGACAAAAATATTCTAATTGTTTTCAGATTTGTTGATTTCAAGTTACTGGATTTGTTATACCTTTACAGGACCACTATCATAGTCAGTTGATTAGATAATACTTTTTATTAAATTATAACCTAGTCCCCATCAATTTGTTTTATCAAAGTAAATTAAAAAGTAATGAAACTATTCATACTACATGTCTTTATATTCTTCACTTCTATTAGTTATAAAACTTTTAAAGGATTTGGATTATTTTGTGTATTTCCACCATGTGATAACTGAAATGAGATGAAACTTTATGATAGGCTTTTTGTTCACCTGTTCATTGAGTGGCTTTAACTCAGTTTCATTCTATCATTCCAGGTTGGCTATTAGGCTTTTTGGAATGTAGAAATGAGTAAGAGATGGTTTCTTCAGCCAAAAGGAGGAGATAGCCATTTAAGCACCAAACTAGGATAAATTTTTATAGGTACTTTTAGAGAGATAGTTACAAGGTATTGTAGAAACATAAAAAGCAAAGACTCTCTGGAGGTGTAGGAAGAAGCTTCAAAGAGCACAGGGAGATTGAGTCATTTGAGGTTGGTTATAAAAACCAATGAAGAATTTTCCAGATACAATGAGATGCAGGAAGGCCATTTCTGGCACAGGGAACAGCAGATATAAAAATGTGAAATAATTAAAGCACCGTGTTGTTCAAAAAATTCTGCAAAGTTCAGGTGTCTGGAAAGTTCAGTGAATGGGATGGAGAAAGATAATGGAATGGGATAGAAGGGGCAGGTCAAAACCAGATGTAAAGACCTTTTATACCTTTTTAATGAGTACAGACTTCATTCTACAGGCAAAGGGAAGCCAGAGAGGATTTTAACCAGTAGGAGTGACATGGTTAGTTAGGTTTTTACAACAGTAACTCTGGCTGCATTGTGAATGACTGAAGGGCATGGTGCTTACATTTCTATTGTAATAGTCTAGGTCAGGGTAAGTCAGAGCTGTATAAAAATGGTTGGATACAAAACAATTTTCTCTTCCATGCAATAGTGTTCTCCCAGATCCCCCACCTCCCAGTAAATGTTTAGTATTGTTTTATCAAACTAGTAAAGCTATTAAAATTCAGCCACCCAGGTTTCTCTGCTTAGTCAGCTCAGGTAAATTGCTTTAATGATGTCCATATTGTACGGGAAGCATATTCTAATCTGGGAAATATATATCAGATGAATTTGAAATTATGTATTTTAGTGCAATAAGGAAATTAAAGCGCATAGTGAAATGTTTCAAAATGTTGTTACTAATGTTATTATCTACCAGATACACGCTGTGATGTATGTATGGAAGAAATAAAGTTAATTTTATCTTTCTTCTGCTGCAACAATGAAAGGAAAATAATAAATATTGGGGAAGTAATATAATCTGTAGCTATGGCAAACTGAGTTATGTTCTTACAAAGAACTATAAAGAGACAGATGCATCAAAGCGTATATATGACAATCATTTGATTTGGTAGTTGAGATTTACATATGACTTTTATAAATGATTTCCATTTGTTATTCCTAGTCCATTCTTTTGCTATTTACAGCTGAAGATTATTGCCCAGGTCACTACATGGCACACTGAACACGTTTACTCACTGTGCCTTTCTTTCTTCAGATTTTTTCCTATACAACACACACATACACACACACACACATACAACTCCTTCAACTTTTGAATATTTTTCAGAGAAACCTATGCATGATCTTCTGTCATACAATCTGATCAAGCTTCCATTTTTTAAAACATCTTATTTTTATATCTTGCTTTTGTTACCATGCTGGAAGGCACTTACTTGAGTAGTACTAACAACAGCCCCACCAGCTATTGAGAATGCTCCCATCCAGTTAACACATGGGGTATGTAGATTTACAAGTGGGATGGAATTATATTAGAGATAATATCTCTTATATTGCTCAAGAGTAGATTACCCCATGAGCATCTGGTTCTCTATCAGTTCATTTCTCTTAGAATTCAGGAATTAGTCAATGTTATTGGAGTTCATGGGATGTGAAATATGCCTAGAAGCTTTGCCTTATATGGGAATCATCTCTTATTTATGAATTATCTTATCTCAGGGCAATTTTTTTAAATGCCTAATAGTACAAAACATACTTCTATTCTTTACATGTATGCTGTCGTATTGCCTGAAGACCTTTGCACTGCTGAAAATGTTTTTCTTTTTGATATCCTCCTTTGGTTTTAGTTGCCATGAACAATAGAATGACATGTGGCTTCCAGGCAGAGTAGACTGTATTGCCTAGCTTACACCATACTTAAAACGCCATAATTTATTTTTACTATATGAATTTTAGAGTGTTTATAATTTACTTTGAAGCAACAGATATCAGTGCCCTAATTAACACCTTCCACCATTCCTCTCGTGGTACTTGAGATATTGGCAGCACTACAAATGGAACAGAGGATATGAAACTAACATGGACACGACACAGATGGACATCAATTGTCTTTCTTGGCCTTGAAGTTCTTCCAAATTTACTTTGTGCAATAATTCCCCTGAATCCTGATTCTCATCTCGTAGGGCTGTGTTATCCCACATTGTTCATTGCCCAAATGTGATACATCATGAACCTAAATTAGCAAATGGGCACATAAGTCTGGATCTCCTGGTACATTTAATGTGGAAAGAGTATGTGATTGGTAAAAGGAAGTAGACAAGAGATGTATGAACACCTCAGCATTATTATTTCTCCTGTATACTTGTTACTATACTCTTGCCAAAAAGGGTTTGGTAATTTCTAAAGATAGAAGGAAATGCATTATAAATCGATTTGAATATAAAAAATAATTTTAAAAAACTGACTCATAAAGTTAATAATTCCTTAATGTTAATGAATGCATTTCCTTGTATCTTCCCTTATGTATCTACCCATATTGAACAAAAACCCAGGACTCTAGAATTCTATAGAATGTATTACTTATCTATATCAGATATGTTTAAAAATCAGTACCAGTATATAAAATATACTTTATATTACTTAAGCAAATGAAATATTTAAAAATATTATCACCATGTAATTGAACAGATTTGAGGTACATGAAGATTCAAAGGAAATACTAATTCTTTCAGATCTTGAGAAATTTTACAAAGTAATCTTGGTGATGTCTCCATCATGAGCAAGTTCTCCATTTGTATTATTTGTGTTGGTATTTTGGTTGTAAGAAAGGGGGCTTGACTCTGCTTATCTTAATAAAGATGAGAATAAATGTATTACAATGACATTGGGTCAATCAAAACATTGTTTGTTGTCCATCATAGTCCTCAAGGATCTATAGGCAAATGGCATTTCTAGAACATGCCGTAGCAGGGTTTTATTTAACCTTATCTCTAGAATATTCTAATCAAGGTAACTGTAATCTAATCATTTTCCCTCCAACTTCCCAGAAGAATATGTTGGGTGGTTCATCTTGGCACACCCCCTATACTGACATGGGAAGGGGGCATTGTGGTTGACATTACTACCAGGATCCTAGTAATGAGGAAAAGGTATTGCTTGTCTTATTTATTTTTCCTGTCATAAACTATTAATACATTCCTTTCTGGGGATCTTTTACCCTGTCCCTTCAAACAGAACAGAATATAAAACTTCTTCCTTGCTGAAATGGGCACTATATCCTCTTACAATTTTAAGAATTTATAAACTAAAGCAAATATTTATAAAAAAGCAAACAATACTAATACACTTTGTCATTTTACTTCCTGTTTGCTGTGTAATTCCCATCAGATTTGCTAGTGTTTGTTTGTCCTAGCAAACATATTCATTAGATGAGATAATAAATATAAGTAATTTAGCTAAAAAAATGTTGAGGATGGTTAGAAATGAGGGATGAGCTGGGTGCATTAACTAAGACCTGTAATCCCACTAACTTGAGAATATGGAGGCTAAGGCCAGAGGATCTCTGAGGCCAGGAATTTGAGACCAGCATAGGCAATATAGTCAGACCTTATCTCTGGAAAAATAAATAGGCTGGCATGGTGGCACATGTCAGCTATTTGGGAGTTAAAGGCTGCAGTGAGTTTTGCTCACACCAGTGCACTCCAGTCTAGGTGACAGAGTGAGACCTCAGCTCTAGGAAACAATAAAAAGGTGGTAAGGTATTTGATTTATGATTCCTAATATTATTTAAGAAGTTTATTTCATTCATATCCACCCTAGTTCCATTTCTGGATCTGTGCAGTTCTTCAGTAAGTATTTATTTAAGCCTACTATGTGTCAGTCAAGAAAATGTTAAGTAGAATTAATCACCTGTGTCAACTCTGATAAATCAATTTAGTCTTACATTGTTTTGTGCTGAGACTTGGGAGGAAAAAAAGGCTAGAATCAATTAAAACCATGTTTCATACGGAGAAAAGGGAATGTGGTTACGGCTCCCACATACTTTCCTTCTCTGTGCTAGACACTATAAGGAACAGGAAGATAAATCCAGCATGGTCTAGTCTTTGTGAAGATTATTACAAGCCTTTTGGAAAGAGCGGAGGTTGGGACTCCACTTAGAAAATTCTCTTAGCACTTCAAGTGAACAGAGATGAAGACCTGGGCTAGGGCAGTGATAGATACTACAAATGAAAAGAATGGCATAAACACATAAAATATTTTAGTTGTTACACTGGAAAGATGCTATAGACATCCTAACACTGTAGGAATATTCTTAGCTCTCTAGAACACAGATAAAGAGAAGTTATATATTTTTGCTGTTGTGTTGGCCCAAACTACTTTCATAGGTTTTCTATTTTAATCCTTGAGTAAAACTCACCTTTCTTTTCATTATCCTCAGTGTAGTCTTATAACAAATGAATGCTGAGTCTCACCCACTTGACAGTCTGTTCATTAATAGTCTCCTCTCAGCTCCTAACCAACTTATATTTAAAAGTGTGGCTCCCATCCAATGACTCTCAACAAGATCATTAATGCGAGTATGTATTATGGACAAAAATGGGAGAACTTTACTTGGCTCATAGAACCACCTTTCTCTAATTACTTGAATTCTTTGATTCATTAAGGAAAGAAAATTGTTCTGTAGAATCTCATTGTCATTGGTGTCTATTAGAATGTTTTAAACATAAAAGGGAAAGGACAGTCATCATTTTAGTAATGGAGTCTTAAATTACTGGCACTTCACTCATAAAAGAGGAATGTAATGTAGAATCCTTTATTCTCAGAAACTGTTCTTATCTCCCCTCCTGCTGAATCATGAGGTAAACTAATTTTGATTTTATCTGGTCTGAATTCATTCTAATCCAATAATTTAATCAGTCTCTTTAGTTTTAACTCAATCTCATTTATAGACTGCTTTCCTATTTGAGATTTTTCTGTTTCTCTCTAAAATAGCATCTGGGGCATGGGGAAGTGGCTTTCATGGTATCGCATAGATCAGAGGAAATGGATCCCCTCACCTCCTCCTAGTTTTAGGGGCATTGGTGACAGGATTTATTAGTTGGGTGGTCTGCTAGCATCTGTCTGACTGAAATTGACAGTTGATAAAAAATCATAGTCTAAATTCTCTCAGCCTGGTTAGGGCCTTGTAAAGACCCCTGGCTTATTCAGCTACTCTAAATCTATCCTTAAAGTGTCTGATTTGTTTCCCATGTTTCTCCTGGTACAGACTATACCTCTATTGTAAAGTTATTATATGTTCTTTACAGTCAGACCAATGATTGGCCTACAAACCAGAGGAAGGTCTGGGAGGGCAACTCGTCCATCTCTCTGCCTAATCATGTCAGCCTATTTCTTAAGCTGAGTTACAAGTTCCTATTTTTTCATAGCTGCCCTGAAAAGCAGCCTCTTCCTGGTATTTGAAATGGAAGCAGAAATGCCCTCACTCTTTCTCACAATTTGTGGAACATATTTCTTCTTATCAACTGTAGCATGAGGAAGGGAAAATAGATATATTCATCTCCCTCACATCTGCCTCCTGTCCTTTTCCTACAATACTTGAGGGAAAAGAAAGAAATCTCACCCTTAGTTTTCAAAAACTTTAATTATGTGACATTATAAGTAGATAATAGAAATTGCAGAAATTTTACTAATTTTTCTCTTTGTGATGTCCATGACTTATTTCTTCTTAACTTCACTGAATCTTCTATCTATTACTATCTGTTTGATTTATTGCAATAGTTTTCAAATTGTTTCTTGCCTCTTTTTCACTTTCCACTCCAGGCTATTTTGTATCCTGTTGCCAGGCTATTCTTCTGTTCTCTCTGCTTTGATTACACCCTTTGTTTTCATTAAGACAGTACAGAATTGTGTCTCATCATTTATCTAGTATTTTCTTTCAATCATATGCCTGCTGAGTTCTTAAGAGTCTTTTCTTATTATAATTTATTTACTATACTACCTTCTAAATTGATTCCTTCCTCATGCCTTTCTTTGACATATTATCTCTTACTGATAACACAATCATACATCGATTTTTCACAGCCTAGCTTTATTATTATTATTATTATTTTAGAAGCAAGAGTCTCACTCTGTTACTCAGGATAGAGTACAGTGGTGTGATTATAGCTCACCATAAACTTAAACTCTTGGGCTCAAGTGATCTTCCTACCTCAGCCTCCTGAGTAGCTGGGAATACAGGTGTCAACCACCATATCCAGATAATTTAAATTTTTTTATAAGGATGAGGCCTTATTATGTTGTCCAGGCTGCTCTTGAACTCCTGACATCTTCTTGCCTCAGCCTTCCTAGGTTTTGTGATTAAAGGCATGCGCCTCTACCCCCATCCAGGAACCTATATTTTGACCTTCTGTAGTAAAACTGACTCACTCCATGAACAATTTTCTTTGTTAAACAAAATCTAAGGGTGGCACCCGTGGCTCAGTGAGTAGGGCGCCAGCCCCATATACAGAGGGTGGTGGGTTCGAACCCGGTCCCCACCAAACTGCAACAAAAAATAGCCAGGTGTTGTGGCAGGTGCCTGTATTCCCAGCTACTAAGGAGGCTGAAGCAAGAGAATCGCCTAAGCCCAACAGCTGGAGGTTCCTGTGAGCTGTGATGCCACGGCACTCAACTAAGAGTGACAAAGTGAGACTATCTCTAAAAAATATTTTAAAATATATTAAAAAAATCTAATGGTACTTAAAAAATAAAAGGACACAAAATATGGGTTTGGGCAATAAGAAATTGTCTTTTTACTGTTCTTTAGATTTATTTTCTATATTTTCATTAATAAGCATGTACTATTCTTACAATTTAAAACAGTATTAGTTCAGCAATATTGTAATTTAATTACATTATGATCTAAAAAATTATAGCGTGCAAAGTTTTATTTATAGAATGTCACTATGTCTGCAGTTAATCAGAAAGCATTATTTCGGGTGCACTTCCAAATATTTTATCTATGTTTTTGACTGTATAAATAATATTTATTAGCTATAGAAAATATAAAGAAACAAAAAATTATACATAAGTTAAAAATTCAAAAATAATCACTACAAACATTCAGGACAATTCCTTCTAGTTTCTCTCTGTCTCTCATATAAAAAGATCTAGGTTAAGATCTATGATTACGATTATTTTGTGTATCATAAACATTTTCCCAGATTATTGACAATTTTTTGTTAAGCTTTATATATTATCTTAGATATTTTTTAGTATAATTTATCCTATCCTCTCTCTCCATTTTAAACTCATGACTTTTAAAAAATATTTTTCTTTTTTTTATTTTAGTTTGAGGGAAAGGAGAAGGTAAGGGGGGGGAGGATGAAATTAAATATTTAATCTATCTGATTAACATAGAATATTTGCAACATGATGCTTCCCAACTGTGGCCATGGTTATTTACTTTTATTTGTATTTAATCATTGAAAAGAGACCTTCAATTTCTCATTAAGTGTTAAACTAGATCAACCTGACACAAATCTAATAAAATTAGACTTGTTTAGAACAGTTGGTTCATCAAGAGATTTGAACCACAGGTAGATTCTGTAAATAATTTAGGGTTTCTATTTCAAATGATGGGCATGTTAAAGGTCTGTTTCAAAAATTAAGGATTTAAACATAACAATACCTTAGGTTTTCTGTATATAAAATGAGAGGATTGATTTGGATGATGTATTCATTCCTTTCTAGCTGTTATACTCTGGGGTTATATGAACTGTCAGATTCTTCAGGGAAATGTACATAATAAAGAAAATTCACCAATGTTAGGTTTCTCTATAACACTGAGATATATTTAGATATGTAAAATACTTTGCCTCTTGGACAATAAATATATAGGATAATATTTTTTGTTTCTATGCCAGAAGGCTCTCTGAACTATAATAGGAATCAGCTCACAACTAGGATGAAGAAAGCAAGAGAAATGTGCTCATGTGATTGAAAGAGATAACTGCTGTACTCAAAATCTACTTTGATTGAAAAAAGAACAGTGATATATTCCTTATAAAGGACTACTTAATTGCCTACTTTTGGAATAAAATGATCTTCAGCTCTAAATTAAATTGAAGATTTTGAAGAAATCCCAGGAAAAAAGTGTAGCAAATTTGAATGTATGGCATAGGCTTGCCATTTTCTCATCAAACTTAGAAGAACCTTGAAAATATTGTAAGAATAATTTTCTTCTAAGGATAAATGTTCTTATTCAGCTTCTATATAGAAAAGGTGTATAAATGAGGTAGATGTTGTAATATTTGGATATGCTGGTAATCTTTGAAATGTGTCCCACTGTTATTAGAAAGAAAAAGAAAATAAATGTGCTTATCTTTGAGTTGGACAATAACCAGAACTGATTCATGGAAGAAAAACCTATGACAGGGGCGGCACCTGTGGCTCAAAGGAGTGGGGTGCCGGCCCCATGTGCTGGAGGTGGCGGGTTCAAACCCAGCCTCAGCCAAAAACTGTAAAAAAATACAAAACCTATGACAATTCAGGGGTGCTTTCTCTCTGGTTATACCTATCATAAAAAGGTCATGTTTCCTATTATCTATTATCTTGCTATATTGCTTTGTAAAAATTATTTTCATTGGCGCATACTTGAAGTACATTTTAAATAATTTAACAACCATACTTATATAAGACACAGTTCTTTCTCAAAAGTACCTAGTACGACTAAAGAGATTGAATCAGTGGAAGGACTTATTAATGTTAAAATTCACAAAAGTATTACTCTTCCTTTATATATTCATTGTTTCCAGCTCTTTCTAACTTTAATAATTGACATTAACACTGTATATTTTTGATAATTTTTTCCTTAGTTTTTCTTCTTCTATTCTTCTATCCAACTCTTCTTTATTAAAAAAACAGCATCTATAAGATTGCACAGGATATAAGGTCAGAAAAATAAAAGATTATTTCAATGTATACACCTCCAAACTATTATTATTGCTATCAAGACATAAAGCAATGTGTTGCATTTGCCAAATTTAATATTTCTCTTGGGGCATGTTGTACTGTATTTTCATAACATTTGCAAGGCAATTTCCACTTACTTCAAATCACTGAATATAATTTTCAATAAGGAAAGAAAAGTTTCTCTACTTTTTCCAAAATATCATCTTTGTATTTGAAAATCTACCCATAATTATTAATTTTTCTGATGGTTTTTCATTTCATTAATTAACAAACATTATCATATGTCTTAAACTTCAACAGTCATGAGAAATACAAAAATCTATACCATTTTTCCTGCTTTGAAGTGTATTTTCCTGAGAAGAGAAATCAATCTATCCATCTAAACTAGGACATGATAGATTATTTAACTACATGAAAGGGAAATTAAAAGCTAACAAAAGGGAAATACCACTTTTAGTTGGGTTGTAGATTTAGGAAGACTTCATGCATGAGCTGCTCCTAAAAGATTACTCTGGGTTATCTATGCATCTAAAGAAGAGGGGCAGGGGTGCCAGGAATAGTTCAGGTAATGTGAAAAGACTTTGCAAAGATGTGCTATTTTCTTGGTGTAAGAAGAATTGTTAGAAATTCTTAGCTCCAGAAAGGTGAAGTGTTGAGATATGAGAATTAAGCAGTAATTATAGAGATTACAATGAATGAGCTTGAGGGCCATATTTAGGAATTTGGACTGTGTCCTGAAAAATTATGGGAAGCTACGGCAGGATTTCGAACAGCTGCACAATAAGGTTGTTCTAGTGAGAGTGCTCAGAGTTGGCTGAGTGAAAAAGATGAATGGAGGAAAAGACCAGTTTGAAAGCTGTTGTGGTACTCCAGTGAGAAATGATAAAAAAAAGCTACCACGTGGTGAAAATGAAATAAAGAGTAAGGCGCAGACCAGAATATATTAAAAGGGATATGAAAACCAGTTCAAGGGCTGAGGATGACAACAGCCAGTTGTCTGAAGCAATCATGAATCAGGGCCAGTCTAAGGAGGAACAGCATTTAGTTTGAGGCATGTTGCATTTGAAGTACCTAAACTGAGAAGCATTGGACATTTAGGAAGTAAGGGTGGTGGCCATGAATCTAAGTTGTCACAGGGGTGTCGACTAATCCCTGGGATTGTCTAAGCTGGAAGTGGGAGGAGAGTAAGCGTGTAGATAAATAATAAAAGCCATTACACAGTAAGGCTCTAGAGAACATTAAAAAAAAAAAAAAAGAAAAAAACCAGTAAGTAAAGGGAGAGGTTTCTCAATCGTGATTTTAAAAAGTTAAGGACGTTGATGCTAAGCAACTAATATTTCCTCCATTTGCAAGTGACTCTTTGTATACTTGAAAATAAAATTTTAATCACATGAGATTTCAAGCAGATAAATTTGGTTACCCAGAAAAAAGTGAGGTTATGACATATATTTGAAGGCCAACAAAAGCTACATAACGAATGCTCCATGAATTAGCCATTACGTAGATAGATGCACATTTTGTTCTGTGAAGATTCAAAGTATTAAGTTATTTGACTCATCACAACAACCTACTTCCATCAAAATTTCATGGAGAGATAATAGATCATTATTTATTCTATAGAGAATGTAGACCAGGAAGATTAAAAATAGCTCATGAATAAAGGAGAAAGAAACTCGATATGTGGGATTTTATGTAATTATGGTAACAATTCCTTGGAGATATTGTGGTCTGTTATGTAAATATGTATAATTATGATAATTTAAAAAAGCATGTTATTTACTCAGTAGTTTAACAGCTCCTTCATAAAACATTGACTTTCAGAACTCAGGAGAGGTATAGCAATACATAAAAATGAGGGTGAATTTAACACCTCATGTGAATTTAAAATGTATTTTTATAAGAAAGGCTTCATAATTTAAGGATATATTCACCCTATTTTTTACTTTCACACATAGAAGTACTGCTATTGCGCAAGTCACTGTTAGCCAAGTTCAGGGATAAGACATATGAGGATTGTTGTTAATAGAATGAATTGGTGGTATTCTTGTAAAACTTTTTAGATCATGGTTGTTTAGAAGAAGGACCAGTGTGTTCAAAGGCCGCGAGGTTATTTAGATCTAGAGTGCTGCAAACGACAAGACCAGGCTCAAAGATAAATGCATGATCATCAATAGTGTTTTATGACATATTTTAAAATTTTGGATACAATTGTAGAAGCACTATTAGAGGGCATGATCTGAGAAAATGACTTAATTTCTTTTTATTTTGGAAAGATTAGCAGTAGTAAAAAAAAAAAAAAGATTAGCAGTAGTATAAAGGTTTAAAATAATAAACTCGCAGCCTTTGAACATACTGTTACTTTTTACCAGAATAACACACCCCTCATACATGGACACGTATATGTGAATGAATGCACCCATACACATTCACCTACCACACTGATTGCCTAACAAACACATTGAAACTTGGCTCACCCCAAGTAACCTTTTCTTCATCCCATTATATAAGTGTGCTCCCCATATACACTACTTTGTTTTTATTATAATCCCATTATCACTCATGACCTCCACATTTTAAAACTATGTAAATGATGCTCCCTGGAAGAGTACAATATAGTGACCATTATGATACTCTTTCATAGATTTATTTACTTGTCTACCTCTGCTTGCTGGATGGCTTGTAATAGTAGAACATATTCTTCATTTCTCTTTTTGGTCCTCAAATTCAGTTCCACTATTAGCACATTTTCGATCTTTCATAAATATTCACTCAATGAATGAATGGACAGTCTCCTTTCCTCTGAAAGTTTGAATTTCTGGTTATAGCACTCATATATTAAGTATTAACTCCTACAATAGACCCTTGAACCACGGGGGGGATAATAACTAACATACATACATTGGACATGTTCTTTATGCCACAAATTCTGTTAATGCTTGCTTGTATTATTCCATTTAGTGTTTACAACAACCCTATGAAGTAGGCGTTATTATATGATCTTAGACTGCAATCTATACATTCATCTTGTCAGATAGCTACAATCCCACTATTATAATATCAATATTTGAAATGAGGAAGTCAGAGGGCCAGTGAACAATGTGAGAAAAGTCTGAGAACTTTATATGCATTTCCAGTTTGCATCTTTGATGTGATTATCCATTGGATATAGGGGTAAGGAAAAAGGAGAAATTCAGAATGGTTCCCAGTTTTCTGGCTTGGCTGGATGGTGGTGTTTTTCACTGAGAAAACGGGGAAAGGAGTCCAGTAGAGAGAAGATAGCGAATTCATTTCAGGATGTTGGATTCTGAGTTGTCTGAGTCTACTCCAGTGAGGATATCTAAGAGGAAGCTGGATATATGGACCTGAATTTAGAGAAAAGGTTTGGATTGGACATGGATTTGTGAGTTGCCAGCATATCAGCAGTAGCAAAATTACTGATCTGAGAAGCAAAAGGAGATTAAGCAGAAGTATCCATATTGGCTCTCATATTGATATTGAAGGTGTTAAGTGGGAGTGGAAGCTCTGTAAGAGGACAATGAGAAGGAATAGTTACAGCAGAAAAAGACAAAAATATGAAGAAGGGAAGATTCAAGAAGGCAAACGTTAAAAGATTGTCTTTTACAGAAGTCAAGTAAAATGAAAGAGGAAAGGAGTTCACTGGATTTGGAAATGAAGGCATGAGCCACTTTGCTGGGAATGTGCTCAGTAAAGACGTGCACATATGAACGCTACCTTGAGAAAGGGGCACAATCAGTAAGGCAATTATGAATGCTTCCTCCAAGAACCTTCACAGTGCAGGAAAAGAGGAATGATGTTCCAGTTCGAGGGAAGGATTTGTTTGCTGACTTTATTTTTATTGGGTAGTTTTGGGTTTTGTCTTAGTTTCAATTTCCTAGGGTATTTAAACCTAGACGGTTTATATACAGTCAAGGGAAAGGTATTTATATATAGTACAATCAGGACTCCAAAGAAGAGAAGTAGTAGATTAAGAGGAAAGAAGGAGTAAGAAGTTTAATCTGTAAATAAGACAAAGGGCTCATCTTTATCAGAAACAAGAAGGAAGATAGACAGAAGGATGGGCTCTCATATATATATATGTATAGGCAGAAAGTTCTTAGCCATTTTTTAATTTCGAATCACACAAAAAGTTACTAAAGAGCATAGCAATGTGCTAATATTCTGTTCAAATGATATTCTACTTTCCCTCCATTATTATTCTTCCAGGCAAATACTTTTTGACCTGAATATCCTGCCTAATTTGTATAAGAGTGAAACTATATTGTCCAAAGGACCAGCAGGGTTTTGCTCCTTAGGAAAGGATATTAGAAACACGTTAGGTTTTTCTATCCAGATGGCTCACTTACTAGGAGGAAATTGTGAATTTTTGGAGTCATTGATTGCTTTTCTGCTGTTTCAGAGAATGTATAATAGTGCTGCAATAAGGAATGACATGTACATATTAGAAACATTATTGCTCTGGTATTCAATTATTTAGGTGAGGTTTTAGAAGTTCCATTTCTCTATGAGAATTTGCAAATCTCCACCTATATTATTACCATGTAAGTAGTGGATCAGCGTGACATTGCTTTTACTGGCAATAATATGGCACAACTCTGGTTTGAGGACTCAAAATAGGAGGTAGTAGATGGATCATGGATATCTAAAATGCAGACTACTTTTCATAATAAACTGTCTTTTGAAGTTGTATCTTCATAAATGCTCCCATAACAGGTGTTTTGTGGATAAAACTTCAAAATGGAATTTCTGCAACAGGCTTCTCCAAACTTCAGATTCTTGATTACCCGAGTATCGTTAAAAATGTGTTCATGCTTCTTGTTTAGGATATTATTAAAGAAACATTACATGACCATTGGAAAATAAAGTTTTGAATTCACAATGGAAGTAAGTATCTGTCTGAATGCTCAGAGCTTCAGCCCAATGATATGGGACTAATAACCATGGGAAATGTAGTATCTTTTTGTTTATATTTTCAATTTTATACATGTATTTCTTTTAACAGTTATTAATTAAGCCATCTCTATGTACCTACCACAGTGCTAAATCTTTGATAGATATGGAGAAAATGACTATCATATAATCTCTGCTCTTGTTTTTGTGGATGCTGGTGTATCCTTTTCTTCAGAAAGGTTTCTGGTTTGTATTTACTTGTTCCCTTTGGAACCAAAGTACATGGTATTTAAGGATAGAAACATTGTTTGGGAATCCAAATCTTAATGGAAAAACTTTTATTTATTTCTGTATGCAATACTGATGCATATATGCAAATTTAACCTCGTGAGAATCTCAGGAACTATAACTCTGCAGACAAGAAGGTACACATTCTCCTTAACAACCATGGCCTACATCACATCGCAAGCCCTGATTAAAAAAAGAGCCATCCCATCCCAACTTAATGACCAAACTAGAAACCTATTTGGGATGCAATTATAATGTAAGAGATATTCCATTGTTCTAATAAATCCAGAAACATATTTCATAGCTAGCACCAGGTGAGGGGCTGTCAAGTTTAAATACAGAAGCATGTACTCTGGAGGGTCAGAATTTCACTGTTTGGCATGCTTTTATACCATGCTCCAAATTTATGTAGTGGTGGCCAGTGTGGTGTGCTGAGAAGTTTGCCTTGCCACCAGTTACCTGAGTGAACGTTGAAAGACCCTTTGAGATCTCCTTTACTGCAGAAATCTATGAAAAGATAGATTGAACTATCCATAATATTTCTGAATGTATATGAAGCACGTTGTGCCCTATGATTGCACCAATGTACACAATTATGATTCAATAAAATTATTTTAAAAAAAGATAGATTGAACTAAATAAGTTTAATGTTCTTAACAGGTAACCGTTTCACTAATTTAGTGCTAGGATAATACTAAAGAAAATGAAAAACTTATTCTGTGGTAGTTATATAGACTCTAGTTAAGTGATTTACATAAAGGTTTTATGCAAATGACAGTGTAGAATTATTTTTCAGAAAGTAAATTACAAAAATTATGTCAAAGCAAATAGAATTACCAGGATAAAAACAGTCTGAGGTAGTGCTTGTGTCTTCAGAGGGGAAGAAAAAAACAACAGCCAAGTCTGGTTGGGATATTGCTGGGAACTAGATAGCCAAGCAAGTGATTGAAAAGCCGTCAAAAGGAGCCTTCTTCAAAGGGATGGGTGCATCACTGAGTTAATCCCTGGTTTAGGCTTTGACAGGCTTGCATCTCAGCACTCAGTTCAAACATGAGCTATTATGTGCTGACTTCAGCATGGGAGCACTGAAATTGGGGCATGACTACACATTTTATTACTGACTCTGTTCTCCAAAGCCCTGGGAAAAGAATGCTTTTTTGAAAAATGCTATACTTGCCACCCAATAACAAGGGTTATGCAATAGATAATCAAGTTGTCTTATTCGATTATTCCTTTACAACACAAAATCTAGGATGAAACATTCCTCGGATGAATAGACCTATGATTTTTATCAATAAAAAAAATAACCTAACTGCTAAAATAGTTTAGTTTATGGTAAAAGAGCTTGTTAGGCTCTCTTAAAAATGTGAGCAAACAGGCATTTTTCATAGAAGTAATAGTGCCTTTGTTCCAGAAAAAAAAAAAAATCTGCTTTGGAAAAATGAATATTTTTTATTTTAGGAGATTTATACACGAGGACTGTTGCTTTTGTATTAGCTTAATAAATGCCCAGGGCATCCTAATAGTTAAATTTATATAATTAAAAGAAGTAGGGGTAATATGGGCTTATTTCCATATTGTGCCACATTATTTGATGTTCTGATGAAAGTCGGTGATCATTTATTTTTTTCAATAAGTATATATTGCAATTCGAAGGGATACATATGTGAATAAGGACCCTGCAGTGAGAAGCTTAACGTTAGTGGTGAAATACTGGAATTCTGTTAGAATAGACTAATAGACTTGTGTGATGATAACGTATATTAATAACACAAATAATGGCAGTGTATCAGATTATATTCTACAGAACTTGGAGGAAATCTAGGGTTGGTCTAGATAAGTCAGATGTGTTTTGGTCATGTTTGAGAAGAGGTGGGATTAAAAGTTGAAAGCTAGGAATTGTGCATATTAAAGAGCTGTAGTAGCAGTGGTGATGATAATGATGATGTTGGTGATAATGAGAAGGAGAAGAAGGAAGAGGAGGAGGAAAAGGAGAGACATATTAGTTAACACTATAGATTTGTGTGCTAGATATTTTTCTAAGAGGGTTTGCATATGTGAATCTAGTTAATACTCACAACAATTTTTTGAAGTATGTGCTATCATTGGTCCTGTTTTTATGGTTAGGAAAATTCAGTGACAGAGGAACTGACCTGCCATAGTAAGCAGATGACTGGTGTTAACATCAGAGCACACCCATGAAATATGAATGTAAATGTTCCAGAGAAAGCCTGAGAAATGATGAGAGTCTATATCACTCAGATACCTGCAGTGGCTAAATAGAAATATATGTGATATGGTGCATAACAAGAAGTGGTGGGCACAATAGCACCTTGGGGAGTATGCAGAATAAGCCAGATAACTTACAGCCCATCTCAACATAGGGGATGAACCCCAGCTGATTGTAGCCCTGTAGAAATGCTGTACCAGTGTTAGAGATGGTCCAAGTTCTGAAAGACTCTCAAATCTAGACTCATAAGTGAAACCTCCAGACTATTAAATAGTTGGCAATTAATTAAAATTTTCTAAGATAAAATGTTAGATGGGCTCCAGAGAACATATCAATTAGTGAGCCTGTCCAAGCAGCCACCAATGCACCATTCCATCATTATACAGAGGCACTTACTGACTTTTCTGAAGTTTCTAATAGTCTGAGCTTAGAACAAAATGCAGAGTAGTTAAAAGTCACATTCACTCAATATTAATATTGCTAATAATTTAGTGGGTCAGTTTCAATGCCAAATATTTGTTTTAAGAATAAATGCAGGAGCATGTAAAAATCAAAGCTGAGCAGCTTATTTTCAGTATGTTGCCTTAGCTTCATGCTCCAACACTGTGAGCATCTGAAACTTACTCCATTTAATTTCTCTTGGGCTGCGGCCATCTCCATCCATGTCTCTTATACCAGATTATGAAGATCACAGAAAAAAAATCTAATTTCCAAAGAATAGATGTGAAGCCACATTAGAAACCCATATAACAATATTAAATCCATTTATCTGGGCATCTCAAGGTAGGATTGCTCATATTTCTGATAATACCAAATGCTATGAAATGTCTCCATGAAAACTGATATATAAGTATATATGAGGTGTTTTCCCTGCTTGCTTGATTCTTCCTCTTTCCTTTCTTTCTCTCTTTTATCTCCTCCCAATTTGCTCATATTCTGTTTTATGGGTTGTGAATATTATCATCCTTGATCTCTAATCCAACTATAACCTGATTGTTTTGGTGCCAGATGTTACTTTGCAACATAGGGAATGGAAATATCAATGACATTTTGACAAGCTAGAAAATGTCCTGGCTAAAATGTGTTGAAAATGGTAAGGAGTCTCGAGACCATATCATGTGAGGAATACTTAAGTAAGCTAGGGAAGGAGAGAATGAAAGAATATCTAGGGCAAATAAGATAGCTATTCTAAAATATTTAGAAGATTGGCAATGAAAAAGGTTTAGTATTTAATTCATTTGAAAACTTATTCTGACTTTGAAAGTGTGGAAACTATTGGAGGTAGAGTTTAGTGTTAATAATGAAAACTTTTCTCCATAAAGAGGAATACCTAAAAAGGGTAGTGGATACCTCAAAAATAGTTAAGACTGTAAGACTGTGGTACAGAGAAAGTTTCTGGATTGGCAGGCAGAAGTACTTGACCTCTGATTGCATGCTTTGTCTCAAGAAGTCTAGAAAAAAAGTATCAACATAAAGTAATATCATCATTTAGGATAAGTTTATGACCTAACAGATGACACCATTTTATCGACAATAACTACAAATATAGGTCTGGCTTAGGGTGCATTACTAAGTGGCTAGGAGGACAATGTTGACATTTAAGTGGTTCTTGTTGCATGCTTACATTAACAAAATATGAGGCTATTGAAGAACACCCTAATAATTGTCTTTAAAAGACATAGATTTTAAATAACTGCCAATTAACACATAATGCTTTGCAGATGAAGTAGAAAAGAATCCTGAAACAATCATACTTAATGCAACAGAGAATTATAGAATATGTTTATGGATAAAATAACATAGATTGCATTACAATCTTGGTCTGTGGCCTTGAAAATTTTAGTTGCCACTATTATTCTGTACATTCTCTGCATGACATACTTCGTTATTCACCAATTGTTAAGGAAAAATATTTGTTTCATGGAGAAAATGAGAGCGATCTTACCTGTAAGCAAACTGATATTGATGCCTGTTGTCCTAGAAATGCACTTGTACTTTCTTAATGTTCTTATGGAGATTGTTTTGTTTTACTGATGATTTTTTAGGTTATTCATCATGGGGGAGAAAGTGGCAAAAAGGAGAGTAGTGGAAAGAGGTAGAAAGAAAAACATTGTTGGATTTAGAGTATACGTACCTTGGATTACTCAGAAGTGTGTTTTCCCTCAGCTTTACTGAGATATAATTGACCAAAAAAAAAATGTGTACATTCATGGTGCCCTCCAAGATGATTTGATGTACATAAAGATTGTCAAATGATTATCACCATCGTGCATCTTACATTGTTTTTGTTCTTTTGGTGATGAGGACACTTAAGATCTACTCCCTTAGCAGATTTTAAGTACACAATATAGTATTATAAGCTGTAGTCACCATGGTCTATGTTAGATGTCAAGAACTTTTTCATCTTATAACTGAAAGTCTGTACCCTTTGATCTTCCCTTCTCTTCTTTCAGTTTACTTTTTATATTTTTATCTTAGGTTTGCTATTGTATTTTTTTGTGGTTCATGTTCGATCTTCTCTTTGCTTTTGCTCTATAGATCTAGCTTGGAGGAAATGTGGAAATGCTCGTTACAGGTAGATTTTAAGTTTGAATTTTTCCCTCTAGTTTGTTTATGGTCATCCTTCATTTTTCTACTTGAACACAGGAAAATGAGAATGTGTGTGTGTGTGTGTGTGTGTGGTGGGGGTATATATATACACACACATACAAACATGTGAGGGACAAGTTTCTACATTCCCAATTCTGCTCAAAGTTGATAGTAAATTGCTGTGCTTGAATATGAGAGAAAACACATCTGATTCAGGTCAGCATGCTCAAAACATATTGCGCGGCTTCATTTCCTGAAGTCTTTTTTTCTTATTCATTTCATCCCAGAGAGATGAAAGCCTTTGTGCAACTTAAATTTGGAGGCTAGATGTCAACAGGACCAGTCACTATGATAGTACAATTGTAATTCAGTGCCCTGCAGGTGATCTCAACACCACTGTAGCCTATAATATTCTGGGGTACATATCTCAAGCTCTTTATTTCTGTTTCTCCCCTGAACCTATTTCAGCCTTTTCACTGTTCAATAATACCTTCTATGTATCAGTAAAATAGATGTTTTAAAGCAGGATATTCTTAAAATTAGTTTGAAAATTTAAAAAAATAGGGTTATTTGTTAGATATATTTTTAAAATGTGTATACAGTTTCTGTATATTTTCTTTGCCTGCTCATCACCACTATACATTGTTTAAAACTCCCTTCCCCCAATTATGTCCGTAGGAAGAAAGCATTTCAAGTAGGAGAAGCTGTTACATGCTTTTTTATAAAGCTCAAACTGGGAGGAAAACTTCTACATTTAATTAATGAGAATTCAACTCTTTAAAAGTTTGACAAGTTTTGAAACTTACGTACTTATATAATCTTATTCCATCTCTAGAGAGAAAAAATATTTTGGTTTCATTAAAGAAAAAGTGACCCCAAACGTTGGCCACATATTTGCTATTAAAGATAACCGTGTTTAATCTAACAGAAATGGGTTTTTTCACCAAGTCTAAATGACCTGCAGCACTATAGAATTGGCTGCCATTCTCTCAGTCAGAAGCCAGGCTTTGGAAAACCAGAACTCTCCTCCACAGCTAGTACAAAGATTGTGCTCAGGGTTTAAATAAAATCAAAAGAATAAGGTGGAAAATTAGAATATGTTGAGGGTTGAAAGATTTGATCCTGTGACTTTTACATAACTCAGGAAGGAAATAACCCAATTCTTCTCCACATTGAGTGGAAAAGCAAGTCAAAACCACAGAGGCTGAAAACTCTCTACATGGATTTTCAAACGATTTATATAAAGATGTTGGAGAAATTCGCAAAGACCTGAATAATGTTGGAAAATCTTGTGTTTTGAAGACAGGACAGAGCTGCCTGATACAACAATGCCATCTATTGGCTTCCAATGAATGGCACTAACCACAGCTAGTTTGGAATGTCTGAAAAAGGTACAGGTTAATAGTTTGGAGCATGTAGATATAAACTAAAGGATGAGATGGCATTTTTCAAATGCTTTACTCTTGAATATGGAACTCTATATGTATATAAACATAATGTATATCAATATGCTCAGCCATGTACTTAGCAATCCTCTCCTTAAAACTGGAAGATGAGCTTTTCTTTTATTTTTCTTTTCTTTGTTTTCTTTTTCTTTCTTTCTTTCTTTCTTTCTTTCTTTTTTTTTTTTTGAGCCTTTCTTATCATCATATTATCCTGGTATCTGGGTTTTGTCTTTCTGTGGACTAGCAAACGTTGTACAAGAGGGTATGTTTTTATCAGAACAGACAGCATACTCTTCCTTCAATATACTTTTCATGTCCTATTTCCCCTCCCCAAATCTCAACAGATGTCGTGGTTGTAAACAGACTCAGAAAAAAGCATACAGGGGTTCTCTTAGTTGAGGTGGATCAATTCTACTTTCACATATTAGAACCCAGGATGTAATAGACAATTTTCGGTTGCTTTGAGAAAAGAATACAACATTTGATTGTGACTGTCTTCGCTTCTTTGTTTGCCTTTAAATTTCTTTAAAAGATGTGTCCTATGAAATTTAGTTATAAAAATTGCTATCATTTGAAAGATGACAATCTAGATTAAAAAATAAATGCATACCCAATATTTAGATGTAATTCATAAAATGCATAGAAGTACACATATTATTTCAGATGACACTAAGTGGCTCAGAAGTGCAAAAACCTAAAAACAATGAAGGCATCAAAATCATCTACCACCAATGAAACTAGAAGATAATGAAACTGTAGTTCCCAAAACCTTTTGTTCTTCCATATTGAGAAAATGCCAAAGACTAAGAATCTTGGCATGTAGTAAATTGGGAGACATTTTTCCATGACTTCCTCAAAGATGGCCCAAAAAGTAAATAAAAATAATTGGTTCAAAAAATTCTTACATTATATTTAATTTTTAGGTTGATGGTTGCTTATGTGTGATATATTCTTTGAACGGTCATCGCAAATAGAAAATTTGTGCTGAAAGGTAACATTTTTGTTTAAATAACTCCCTTCTCATTTTCATCAATTTGATGCCTTGCTTAAATTTATAGGGATTCTGGGTGGCACTTCAAATAAGTGCTACTGATTAGTAACTTGTCTAATTGATTGTCAAATGGTAATTATTGCTATGCAGCATAAGTGTTCACTTGATAATAGTAAAGATTATCTAAGTTTTTCTTTTTTAAAACATTTATACTAATAAGACTAGTCAAACAAACATATTTAGTTTATTTTGAATACTGTGACTCATTTGAAAGAAGAATCAAGTTATAAAATAAGAACCTATTATATTAATTCAATTGCCTGAGTAAAAACATAAAATAACACATTGTACTCCAACTTTAAGTGCTTCAGGCCTCACCTTGTCTATGTCTGCCATGTCAGATTATTAGACTGATTACTACCCATGCTTTATGGATTTAATATCTTTCCGTAGGTCATCTCATTTTTTTACTGAAATATATTTTAAAAGAGAATTTGTATTATTCCTTGAATTAAAAACACTAGAATACACATATCTATAAATACTAGGTTGTCTTTTAAATAACTAAAAATATTATTGTTGTTATAATAAATATATCATTATTATATCTATTTGATTTACCAATAATGAAATGATATTTTTAGGAAAAAATTGAACTATATTTCATTAGCAAGCAATAATGGTGTGTTTGGTTCAATTAAAATTAAATTAAGGTTCTTGGTTAATAAGAAATTTCTTGGTTGTAATTCTAATACAACCTAGTTGTGATAATCAAAATTTGCATATGTAATTGTAGGAAAAGGTACACATCGTTTAACTAATTCTAATAGTGGCGGACCCTAAGAGCAATCCTAGACGTCGTGTTGTAAGCAATTCTAGTTCAACAAACCTTCCTGTCGAGCTTTTGTGTCAAGAGCCTGTTGGAAGCTTTTGTCCTTCACCCAACATGGTAATACCATGTTGCTGATAAAATACTTGCAATAAAATACTTGCAAATACTTGTCACATTGTTTAGCCATCTCTTCATATATTTTGCACAAAGTCTTTCAATGAATCCATAATCAGGTCAACCAGGGAACCTTGGCTATCTACAGTTGTTGACAGGTTGAAAACACAAATGATAGGAAAACATCATTGTCAGGATGCTAGTTGGGATACTGTAGACTGCCTTCTATAAGAGAACATTTATTATATGTCAGGTACTATGCTAAAGATGTCACATTAATTATTATCTCATTTAGCCAAATTAGTACAACATTCCTAGGTAAGTGCTATTATTATATCACTGCCATTTTGTGGCTAGTGAACTGAGGATCTATCAGCCAAGGGGAAGTGACTTGACTAGTCTCTTGAACTAAACTTACTGAATTGGTCAGAAATGACAAGGTATTGGATGTTACAGCTCTGCCTCACATCCAAAGGTCTTGGTCTCTGGCTCCAGGCTTGGTCTATGGGTCCTCCCCTGGAGCCCTGCAGGATCACTCCCATGTGAACATCTAACCTTTCCAGTTCATCCCTTCTTTGGAAACCCAGTGCCAGAGTTCCTGATCAAGAATATGTAAATGAATCTCAGATGGGCATGCGGAAGCAGAAACCACCCCTTGCCCTAATCCCCTACCTACAGATGGGGAGAAAACAGAACTTAGTCGGGAGGTTGGAG
The DNA here is from genome assembly GCA_963573935.1 of Arctocebus calabarensis. NCBI lineage: Eukaryota > Metazoa > Chordata > Mammalia > Primates > Lorisidae > Arctocebus > Arctocebus calabarensis. Next base: position 17,192 of record CAUYON010069840.1, on the reverse strand, counting down.
GTTGCTAACCCAGAACACAATATTAAACATCATCTACAGAACAGATGAGTGCTCTGGTTTTTATAAAATGATAAAAGCAAAATTTGGTAAGCAAACTTTTGCCTGATCTCTAAGTTTGATAGTGTTGAAAACTTCTGAGCTCTGTACAGCCATATTTGGTTGTATAATCATTTAATGCCTCGCTGTGACTACTCACTTTTTAAGGATGGTGTTGAGCTTACGTGGGAAGATGAGAAAAACAAACGAGGAGGACGATGGCTAATTACAAACAACAGAGATGAAGTGACCTTGATTGCTTTTTGCAGGAGACACTGCTGCCTTTTTGGAGAATCTTTTGATGACTACAGTGATGGTATATGTGGAGTTGTTGTTAATGTCAGAGCAAAAGGTGATGAGATAACAATATGAACTACTGAATATGAAAACAGAGGCTATTACACATACAGAGAGGGAATATAGGGAAAGGTTACAACTTCTACCAAGGGTAGTGATTATTTATCAGTTCCATGCAGACGCAGCTACTAAGAACAGCTCCACCACTCAAAATAGCTTTCTTTAAGAAGACACCTTCTGAGGATTCTCATAGGAGACTGCGTCAAGCAAACCAGATTTGGGAACTGACTAAAGCTGCTTCAAAAGTGGAGTGGACTGCATTTAAATTTGATTTCCATCTAAGTATTGCTGAGATATAAATGAAGGCTTATGCGCGTTTGTCTTGTACTTTTGTGTTCATATGTATTTTTTTACATGTTAGATAAAGTGTATACTATTCCAGTCAAAGAACTACAGTCCCCACCATCCCCAGAAACCATAAATGTATCCCTGGCCCACTCTGTAATAGTGTAGGAGAATTGTCATTACAAACGCAGTTTATCCATCCACAATATTCAGAAAACTTCTGTTTCTATACCTTTCAGGAAAAGATGTTCTGTTTCTGTCCCATTGTATGCAGGAGTGCATTGTGCTGGTTTGAAAGAATATGATGTATACACTTTTCTAAGCAATTTTCTTTGTTTCTTTTTACGACATCATCTGTGCTGTACTTGTGCTGATGGCTGCTAGATTTTATTTATTTGTTTTCTCGACTAGAAAATCTTAGTGATTCTGATTTCAGTTTTTCGTTTGTTTTGTTTTTCCTCATCTCACATTGGTGGAGGATCTAGTAATATGTGTTTAAAACCCATATGTGATGAGGAGGAGTCAGGAAAACAAATATATGATTTGCTTCCTGTTCTCCCCCACCTGGTTGAATATTCCCTACCACCACGTCCTTACAACCTGAGCACCTAAATTTAGTCTGGGTATCCTTCAAACATGATTTCTTGTAACACAAGTATGTATGCCCCACTTTGGGGCCACAGACCAATGAAACCAGTTCTAAATTTATGAGTCTTTAGGTTAAATGTTTGTCTTCCATGTAGATGTAGCTATTTTCTATATTTTTGTGTATATATGCCCATTTTAAAATGTGATGACAATGAGTTCTCTACAACTGTGAGAATGTGTAATGCATTTCTGAAATGCACAGTGAATGCCTTTTAATTCCATATGGCATTATGTTGTTAATGGATGGTGTTTTATTTGTATATTAGTTGACTACTCATTGGTTTGTTTTTATTAATAGATTTCTAGATTTCTTGTACTTAATAGAAGCATCTACTCATTTAGGGAATTTTAGAAAATACTCTTAAGAAAAACTAAACAAAATAAAATAAAATCACTACCAATCCCACTGCCTAGAATTTACCACTTTTAAGATTTTTGTGTATATCTTTCTCCATTTACATTGATTTTTAATTTCACTTAAATGAGAATTCCTTTTCTTTTTATAGCTTTTGCTTTAAAGGAGCAATTTCCTTTAACTTAGTTGAGGATTTCACATTCATCTATCTTAAAGTCCTTCTTTTTTATGGATCATATTATTCTTTTATTCTTAGTATAGACAAAGTATTCTTACTTTCCCAAAAAGGTATGGGAATCATATATATTAACAAAATATGATGCTATTTTATATGCAAATGACTGACATGTTTTCTTTTATTTCTTTGCAGTCATAGACTTGTTTATTATTTCTCTTACCCTAAATTTTAGAAAGCTGCTGCTTTTCCCTTTTTGCTAGGCTGCTCTGCAATGGTTAAGAGGCATGGTAAGGAAGGCAGTTCTCCCCGTATCAGTCATTTCATGGTAGACTTTGCAAGTCCAGAGGCTCTCTCTTAGCAGTTCTGCAGTGCTGTAATTCAGTAGCTTTCAGAGCTAGGTAAATGCCCAAATTACTAGAATCTTTAGCATTTTAAAAACTGAACATATTAAAGCTTCAGCTCAAATATAGTCCACAAGACATTCCTGAGGCTTCAGGTTTAGGGACCCCTTGCTTGAACACAGTCACAGCCCTGTTGTAACATAGTACCTGGCAGATGGTAAGTTCAATGAATGTATATGTTTTAAATTAATGGTATTATGACAAGATTTACCTATTTGTAGCATGTACAGTATTGTTTGGTGACATTAATCTCTTGTACAGAAATATATATATCTCATGATGGGAATAATGAGACTTTTCAAAATAATTAGTTTTTACTTTTCTGATATAATTGGAATTCATGGCAATACTACATTTGGCATCTTTTAAAAATATATTTTGAGAAGGTTGCATAGAGAAAAGAAGTTAAGGGACATGTTTTATGTTTTTTACTAGTGTTTTTACTTTGTTTTGTTTTTAATGACAGTACAAATAAAACTTAAAAAATCCTGGATCTGGCTTGGTGCCTGTGACTCAATGGGCTAAGGCGCCAGCCACGTACACCTGAGCTGGTGGGTTCGAATCCAGCCCGGGCTGCCAAACAACAATGACGGCTGCAACCAAAAAATGGCCGGATGTTGTGGCGGGCACCTGTAGTCCCAGCTACTTGGGAGGCAGAGGCAGGAGACTCGCTTGACCCCAGGATTTGGAGGTTGCTGTGAGCTGTGATGCCACAGTACTCTATCCAGGGTGACAGCTGAGGCTCTGTCTCAAAAAAAAAATCCTGGATCTGATAAAAATTTGGTTGTTTATTCAGAAAACAAATGCTTCAAGCCCCTTGCTCATACCACTTCAAAGTCAGACTGGCTGATAAATGCAAAATATAACTCTCTTACATTTAAAGGGGTATCAACACTTTGAATTTTTAATTACCTTTTATAACCACCATGAACATTTTTAGGACTTGCATGAAAAATAGAAGAATCTACTTGAACCTATGTCAGACAATGCTTATTGACACACTGCTCAGTGTGGCACTATCCAAAAAATAGTCCTGTGATTGCTATATCTAACTACCCTGTGCCTTGGTGAGGGATTTTTTAAGAGCTAAAAAAAAAGAAAACAGTTTAATGAAACAAGTTCAAATGTAGCTATTGTTCTTACAATCCAATTGCTTGAGTAAGTCTTCTACCCAGAAAAGAATATTGGTGCAGCCAATGTAGCTGTAAAATTAATCCATCTATCTATCTATATTAATGCAAATACAATTTTATTATAGATACACTAATCCATACAAGAATCTAGTTTTCATTTGATTTGTTTTTCAAACTTTCAAACACTGGGAAATTTCTGAGGTGAAAGCACCTGTAATGTAAGGTCAGTTGTCAAATAGAGAAAATGTTGTTTAGATGGAAATCCAGAGTATTCACACTCTGTGGTTATTACTTATGCTAACACAGTAACATTTCATCAGCTTACTTCTTATTAATCTATTCAAATCCTAGTATTGAATTACAATTATGCTTTCCGTGAAATAAAGACTCCCTTGAAGAAAGTAAATGATTTGAACTAGAAAAATCTGTAAGAAATGTAAAATTTATATGTGTATATATATATGTGTATATATATAAATAAATGTATATATACATATAAATGCATATTAAATGTATATGTACATATAAATGTATATATATACACACGTATATCTATATATGAGTATTTATATATAGAAAGTAAATATATATTTATATAGCAAAAGTAAATATATATTTATATGTAGAAAGTAAATATATTTATATTTATATATTTATATATAGAAAGTAAATATATTTATAAATATATATTTATATTTATATATTAAATATATATTTCATGAATATGTTATATATTTATTATAAGTGTATATATTTTATATATATACTTTATATATAAGAAAGTAAATGATTTGAACTAGAAAAATGTGTAAGAAATGTAAAATTTATATGTGTATATACACATTTATGTGTATTTATATATACATTTATATGTGTATATATATTTATATATTTTATACATATAAATATATATATTCATATTTATTTATATGTATATATATACACACATATGTATATCTATATCTGAGTATTTATATATGGATATCTATATATGAGTATGCACACACACACACATATATAAAAGGTTTTCAGGGTGTTATGGTAAAAGACATTCTTGCCTTTTTTATTTCAGTTTAATGTGAGGGTATAAACAACTAGGTTACAATATTTGCTAGATAAATATGTTAGATAAAGTGCCTCTTGTAGTTGTGTCCCACACCCAAAAGGTGTGCCATACACTGTTACTTCGTGCCCATTAAGTGGAAACACATTAATCGCCTTCCCTACCCACGTCCCTCAATGCCCCTACCCCAGACTTGAATTGAATTAAGTTTTTCTCCTACGTGGGCATGGATTAGATCATCTACTCAGTAAATTCTACTGGCTTCATGTTAGTACTGAGTACATTGGCTACTTGCTTTTCCATTCTTGTGATATTTTACCGAGTAGAATGTATTTCAACTCCGTCCAGGTTAATACAAAAGATGTAAAGTCTCCGTTAAAGGTATTCTTCACTGAAGTGGGTTTTGCATGAGCTTCAGGCCTAAGAATTTAGGAAAAACCACATGCTTCAGTTATCTCAGGATTGTTGGACGTTATTCAGATATGATGTAGAAAAGTTTCCCAGGGCAAGAGAGATTCAAACCTAGACTAACGTTGAGTCTGCCAAAAATTAAAAAAAAAAAAAAAAACTTTTACAAAGTAAAAGGACATATATGGGGCATACCTTTTATTTCTATCATTTCCATGTCAGGAAGATCAGTGGAACAAAAATCTAAAATAGCTCCTTTGAGTTATAAACTTAGCTCATCTTTAAGTATGATATTAATATGTTAATTTATAAAATCAAGAACTCAGTAATATACTTTGCAGCTTCCTCCTAACCTTGAGACAATATTGGAGCACCTGCATTTTAACAATCCTTTCACATTAAATAAATATATAAGCATGTCACGGAAACAAGAGTAGGAATAGAAAATCAAACTTGTAATCCTGCTCTACCTGCCAAATTTTTGTATTATTGCCATTGCTTTTGTTGTTTTTTGCATTTACTTTAAAAGTTATTTTGTAAGGTCATAAACCCACAGGAACTTTAGATGGACTCTTGAAATTTTGAGGAAAAAGGAGATGCTCATTCAGATGATCTTGTAACTATTTCCTCAAATACGTTCACAAGACAAGGTCTCTTTTCTAAAAGTGCAGAGCAAGTACTGAAGCTTCTCCTTGTGGGAACAACAGGTACAAGTCTCATGAAGGCCATTTGTTCATATGCCTCAAGTATGGAAGTAGTTTTTAAGCTTTCAGCTCCTATGTATTTTCATCAAAGATAAGTTTATCCTTGCAGTAGTTAAGACCAGTTGCTAATTTCTTTCTTGCTGATCTATATTTTATTGGATATTTAATCACAGAACATTTTCATCTGCATTGAAAATCAAACCACTTAAGTCAGTTAAGTATCTTCCCCCACAGCACTCAGAGGCTGATTTTGGTAATTATTGTACAGCTTAACATGCACACCCTTCAGCTCATTGCTTGCATTCGTGCTGTACAAATTAAGAGGGTCTTGAACTTATGGGTTGGAATGAAAGGGGCAGTAAAAGTATTTTCACCAAAAGACTAAATATGTAGCAATTGTGTGTTTTCTACACCATTTTCACTATTTTTTAAATCCCTCCTGATTGTAAAGCACCTCCTATGTGCAACTGCTTTTGAACTTATCAGATGTGACAGACTTACTCATGTCCCTCAAGCATCTCAAACCTGGTTGTAGGCACCACAAACCTGCTGAAGATAAAGGGATGAGAGTTTAAATGACCTTGCTGCCTTCCAAATCCTTTGTTTGATTGTGGGCAAAGTTACTATCTTCCTGCTGTGGGAGATAACTATGTATAGATGTATAAAAGCTTGTCAAATGCAAGTTGAAACATCTATATTCATTTTACACAATTTACTAGAAGGGAACAAACTTTCTAGTTAATTATAGGCTGCTAGCAAAGCTCGAAAGATACAGTGAAATTTCATAATTGTCCCACTAGTACTTGATAAGAAGCTTACCATCTGTGAATGAGAGCTGTGTCTATAGAGCTTTCATTTTGCCTCTCATGGTATCTTCTGTCTTTCCTCTAAACCTCTACTCTTATTCCTTTTACTGTCCTGCTACACATCCACATTCCATGCCACTTTCACCTCTCTGTCTTTACTCTTCTTTTCTACTATATAACATCTTTCACTTACTTATTGCATCCCTTAAATTGCTGCCATTGCTGCTGTTGTAGTTCAAACAAATATTCTCCTGTGTGTTATCCAGTTTTCCTTTGGTGCCAATTCATCACCCTTAAATAATTGTGATGTATGACTAGTTAAATGTTTCATTTTCAAGTTTCACTACTCAAAGTGTGATCCTTGGACCAGCAGCTTCAACATCACCTGCTGGCTTGTTAGAGATGCAGAACTTCAGCCCCTGCCCTAGACCTTGATCAAGTCTGAAATTGAACAAGATCCTAGATTATTGCCATGTACCTGAAAGTTTGAGAAATACGACATTAGAATATATTTCCCATAAATTAAAGAAGCATTAAAAGAACAGTTTATGAAATAGTGTTGATTATTTGGTATTTAAAGGGAAAAAATGGGTTGGGTGCAGTGGCTCATGCCTATAATCCTAGCACTCTGGCAGGCTGAGGTGGGTGGACTGCCTGAGCTCACAGGATCGAGACCAGTCTGAGCCAGAGTGAACCCCTGTCTCCAAAAATAGCTGGGCATTGTGGTGGGTGCCTATAGTTCCAGCTACTCAGGAGGAAGAGGCAAGAGAATCACTTGAGCCCAAAAGTTTGAGGTTGCTGTGAGCTATGTTGCCACAGCACTCTACTGAAGGCAACTAAGTGAGACTCTGTCTCAAAAAAATAAATAAATGAATAAAATAAATAAATAAATACAAGGAAAAATTGCTAAAAGATGTTTAGCCCTTTGATTTTCTTGAAACTTAAAAGGACAGAGACAGCCTTTGCATATATTTAGTAATGTTCTTAAAACTTTCAAATCTGATGGTATCAACTATCTTTCTAATGTAAACATTACTATTTATCACATGTATACAGACTAAGGACACAGGTAAAAGCTAAACTTCAGTTATTTCCTTCAACATCTGCAGGTTATAAGTTAGAAAAGATTTATATTTGGGTGATAACAATATATTTGGAAATTAATAATAATAGTGATTGTGGAAGGTTTACTGTTTGATAAGCAGTCTTCAAAACACTTTACAATGATAGCTTATTTATTTCTTACAAAATATTACTAGATAGAAAAATTATAATTACCATTTTTAGAAGAGAAAACTTTAGTCAAATTTCATAGGTTCATCAGTGACAGAGCTAAGACTTAAACCCAAGTCTATTGTATGCTAGAGCTCTATAATTCGCATATTATCCTGTTTCCGTTAGCAAATAATGTACAATTTGGTTAATAAGTCGCAATAGTAATAAAAAATAATTACACCACAATAGCAGCAAGCTGTAGACATTTTTGCAGTTTTCAGAATGAAAGGCTTTTGGTTCTTTTGACAATTACACTGAGATAAGTAATATCCCTTTATTTTTGTATTTTAATATTAGACATACTCCATCTAATTTCTAAGATCTTCAAAACATTGGAATCATACATTATTATTAATAGTTCTTGTTTTATAACTTTGTAACTATTTGCATATTTGTTTCTCTCCTTCCCAATATTATATGTGTTAAAAACTTTAAACAGATTAAATTTAATAAAGTTTAATTGAGCAAAGAATGATTCACAGATCATGTAGACTTCAGAACCAGCAGAGGTTTAGAAAACTCTGGCCAACAACATTTATGGGCAGAAAATGGAAGTGAAGTACAAAGACAGCTTGATTGGTTGGAGTTTGACATTTGCCTCATTTGAACAAGAGCTGATCCACTGGCCACCTGTGGTTGACCAAGCTCCTCTACAGGTACTGCTTGGTTGAAACTCAGCAAGTTGTTACAAAAGTATACTCCTATGTCTGGCTTTCAGTTAGTTTATTTATTTCCTTATTAAGAACTCAACCGTAGAGACATACTTAGGCCAAATTCAGTTCAATTTAACATGTATTAGTTGCATTCTTGGTTGCAGCATCCAACTCTCTGATTTCCAATCTGGGCTTCAATGTTTCCTTGATAAGTGACTTTAAGCATATTAGCCATCTTTACTATTAAAGATCTCATCTTCAAAATGGGGATATACATAACATTTACTCACAGTTTTATTGTGTGGTTTGATGGTTTATATAAATTGCTTAGTGCATTGCCTTACAAAATTTAAAAGCACTCAATAAATAATAGTTATTAATATTAGCTACTGTATTTAGGATCCTTGACAATAGAAGTTTTATCTTATGCATGTTTTTACATACCAATTTTGGTATATATAATGGGTAGTTTGGGGAATATGTTCAACTATAATCATCAGAAGACCTACCTGCAACTGAAACAGATAATGACCTAATTTTGCTCCTCTAAAAGAAACCAGAAGCAGGCATTTGAGTACTGATGTGTCACTCAGAATTAAGATTTCTTCCATCTTTTTGCTCCAGTCTCTTTCAAGATGTAGGTTTCATTCTCATGTTCATGGGATGGCAGAGTAACAAAGATATTGCATTCACATTCCAGGAAGATAAAAGAGAAGGGCACAAAAGGAAATGCAGAAGGAAGATTGGGGATGAGGATGGGAAATGCTAGTTGAGGCTATCTATGCTAATATATATACAGGGTGTCCATAAAGTTCATGTACAATTCACTATGATAAACTACTTTAATTTGCATACCAATTTTATGTCTGCCTTGTGTATGTGCGTGTGTATATCTATGTATGTGTGTATGTATATGAATGTTTGTATATATGTGTGTGTATATATATGTATATAAATTATATATATATATTTCTTAGTCTTCTGATCAAAGGATTTCTTCTTCCATTATATTGGCAAAAAGTTGCTAAGGTAATTAGGAGGGTAAACATTTTAACTTTCTAGCCTCTGTATAAAGGAAGACATTGGAGAAGAGGGTCCTGAATGGCTTTGGGGTAACTAATGAGTAATACTGACTATAGTACTTATCAATAAGCCAGTATCAGTCAATGAACCAAAGACAAAAAGTTAAAATAAACTCTTTAAATGGAATCTATCAAGCTTTTTAAATACATTCCTCATGATACATTTAAATATGATGATCCCTTCCATCCAGTATTTTGCCACTGAGGGGTTTGAAGTAAGGAATGAAACTCTACACCCATAATTTATTTTGGCAGCATTGCCATGGTGACAGGAAAATAAATTGTCCCTAGGACAGACCTTGAATACAACTTCTCTTAGCAAGTACTCAAAGGTGTTTCTGCTACTACAAATAATCACAGAAGTTGCCAGAAATTGAAAAGTGCAAAGGATAAATACAAATCTTCCTCTTCCTTTGTAATGTTGGAGAAATCTTGGTTCCTTTTTAACCTCCATAATTTTGTTGCCATGTTTTGAAGCTTCTTTCTTAGAAATGTTTCCTGGACAGCTCAGTCATCCCCATCTCAGTCTTGGTCAGGACACAAATTATTGTCGATTGTAATAGAGAGAATCCAGGAGATTCTTGTTTGGTCTCTTTTTTCCTAGCCATTTATCCTCAAACCTTTCTATTCATAATGTTGCTGTATGCTTCCCACTCCAGGATCAATAATTTTCCATGTATCCTTTTAATCTGAAAATCCATCAATGAGCTGCACCTGCTGGAGGGTGGTCCCATGCTCTTCCTCTTTCCACACCTTTGCAACCTCACATTCATGACAGTCTTTTTCATTCTATCCCTATAAAGTTCTCATTCTATTTTGAAATAGACACGTTTTCCCTAGAATGAATTTCCTTAATCCTCAAGGCAAGATGTAATTCTTCCATACACTTGACCTGAACTAAAGTGAGACCATGTTAACCTTTCTTTCCATTTTTTACCTCATTGTCAATATATTTTTATTGATTCCTTTATCAACTCACCGATTTATTTAGCAAATACTTTTTGAGTATAGAATGTGTGCCAGACCTTTTATTAAACATAAAATTTATGGAATTAAATAAAACTTAGGGTGTTTTTCAAGGCAGTTACAATCTAATGAGGAAGAATGACTCTGCTACAGTGCAGTGTTCTTGTAGAAGTCTTCAACTTTAATTGACCAGCTCCCTCACTCTTCCTTTGTATTATCCCTTCCCAAATACACATGGACACGCATATTGGTATGAAACTTTCTTGAGGGCAAGAAGGATTCATTCTTTTCTTTTCTTTTGGCATTATGTCCTCTAGTTCAAGGACCCAATGGATTGTAAAAAAAATTAGTTTTTCTGAAATATTTTGAGAAAATATCTGGAAAAAAAATGAATACAATGAGTTAAAGCTAAACTGTTTTCTTGACTTTTGAGTAAGTAACACAATCAAACAGCATACACTGTGATTCAATGAAAATTCATGAAAAAAAATAATGGGCATAAGAATATTTCCCTCTGTATGATAATCATTTGTAGTAGAGTGGCAATTTGAGCATAATTTAGGATAGAGAGAAAAGCTCATTTTTCTTAGTTCTATTGTTTTCTAATATGTCATGGTCTCCAAAATCTACCAAAAATTATGAAAATAAAGTAATAATCAATATCTTCTATTTGTGCAAAATTTACTATTCCATATTTTCTTATTTTTCTTGCAATGTTTTGTCTTTGACTTTTGTTTTTTGTTTGAAAAACATATTTGCCACAACTACAACAGTAGTTGAGTTCCAGTTCAACTACTATGCTATATTCTTTTTTGATTACTGAAGGGTGACAGGAGCCATAAAGTAGGTATAATTAAGTAGCTCAGTTCATGGTCAAATATGCATAAATATTACCTCTTTTTCTACCCTTTGGTAAAAACTAAATGCCCATGATATGTTCTTTTAGGTGAAAATCTAGTTATTCAAGTTAAGTTCCAAATCAAATTTTCTTTATCTTATTTAAAAGTAAGTACTTTTTTTCTTTCATAGTAAGGTAATGTTTTTTAGTGATCTGAAATACTTCCCAAGAAGTTAGAATCTTTACAAGTGTTTGAATCTTAAATTATCATTTGTTCTCTGTTGGCTTTAAGAGCTCACTCATTGGAATTACAAAACCCTTTCTCTTTATTGCCTAAAGCATTTAATGTATGCAAACTTACATTTGGTTAGAGAACATTTTTAAAAATAAACTTTTCAAATTGGAATGTTCTTACTGAATTCAGGCTTTTATGATGCTGTTTGATTTGGCATATGTTCCTTGTGATATCTGCATTGAAAACACTTTGCATTTGAGAGACTTTTCCTGCCTTATTGGGACATTTCAACTCAATTTATAGTTATCAGTAGGAAAAGAAAGAAAACATTTCCATCCAAAAGAGGTTTCAGTAGGATTTAGCAGAAAGTGCTTTAAAAAGAACAACAGCAGCAAGCTTGAACCTTTGCCCACTTTTTTTAAACAAAGAAACATTACAAGATTCTCTTTCTCTTTTTTAAGGATTCACAGAAGGAGGGCTCTTCCTAGTCTGTTTGAAAATATATCAGACTTATGCAAGAAACTATTTTTTTTCCTGTTTCACCTGATCCATTTACACTCAGAATGTATTTATCACACTATACTACCTTTGATACTAAATGATTGGTCATTGGTGCAATACTTGGATCTTTCACAGAGAGCACATATGTATCCATCAGGAGGCATTTGGCTTTGCATAATATTCAATTCTTGGTGGTTTAGGCTATGAAGATAGTTACTGTTTCCTTAACAGAAGTCTGGGAGTAGGTGTTTCTCTGGTTAAAAAGGTACACATATCATAAATGCATAGCTCCCTGATTCTTTATAAATGGTACATAACTGAGGAACTAGTACATAGATAGTTTAAGAGACAATGCTACCAGGACCCTAGAAACTCTCTTTTGGCTTTGTTTTAGGCCTAACTAACCCTCCAAAGGCAATCACTGACAACCTAAGTTGTATTACTTGTTTTTGAACATTTTATAAATGGAATTATACTTGATATATACTCCTTTGTGTCTGGCTTCTTTTGTTCAACTTTATGCTTGTGATATTTGCTCATATTGCATGTAGTTATTGATACTTTATTCTCATCAGTATATAGTATTACAATGTGAGAAATGTATTATAATTTATGTATCCATTCTACTGCTTGATTAGTTTCCCATTTATGGTTGTTATGAATAATGCTGCAATGAGCATTTCATGTATGAGCATTTAGTCTATATCTTTGAGCAAACATAGGCATGTAATTGTATTTGATATATGGCGAAGAGAGGAATTACTGAGTCAGGAGGCAAATACATGGTGAGCTTCCCATAGACACTGACAAGTAATTTTCCAGAGTAAGACATCTTTTTTCATTCTGAAATAATACTTTGAGGTTTGTAAATGTATTTCCCACTCAGAAAAGGAAAATATTAGGGCAGCACCTGTGGCTCAAAGGAGTAGGGTGCTGGTACCATATGCCATAGGTGTCAGGTTCAAACCCAGCCCTAGCCAAAAAAAACTGCAAAAAAAAAAAAAAAATACATAAATAAATAAAAAAGGAAAATATTATATATAAGCCAAAGCCCATACACAGTGAATTGCATTTAATTTAAAACAAAAAATGTGAAAAGTGTGGGAGGAAAAATATAATTGTATCATTGTATGAAGGAACATATTCATAAAAAGTAAATAATTGTATTTTGAGTGTATTACAGAGTCAAAAAGGACCAGGCTTTTTGAAAATTAATCTGTAATTTTTTTCCTCCCTTTAAAAGAATGTGATAGGTCATTGAGAAAAAAAAAATTCCTTGTCATTTCTGAAAAGACCTATTTTTTTTTTAATAGAAAATAAGTCCCACCTATTAAATATGAGGATGAAGCTTGGGGTAGTTGCACAGGAGATTACTCAAACCACTCAAACACTGTTTTTGGTTCCCCTTTCCCCCCAATTTTTCTAAAGTTAAATCCTTAAATAAAATATTAGTAGCTATATTCAATATTCCTGAATTTTATTTTTAGTAGTATTAAATTATATTAGGACAGCTAATCTTGTGGTAAAAAAACATCAAAATTTTGAATACAATTTTTGATCAGTAGATTTTGAGTCAACCACTTACAGGCCATGTGCAAAGGATTTAGCAACTCTTTCTTCCGTATTAATACCTTTCTGGGGCTGTGGGAATGTGTTTACTTTGACTAAAATGTGCCAGCTTGTACTCAGATTGATTTAGCTATAGATTTTCCAAAACAAAAAGGTACATTTAACAACAATAGTCTTTCAGTTCATCTATCACTGTCAAAAATTCCTCTTCATGCCATTTTACACTGAAAGTCAAATAATATTTTGAAACATTAGCTTGAAGAAAACAACTGCATTAGTTTGCCTTTTTTTTTTTTTTGCAGTTTTTGTCCAGGGCTGGGTTTGAACCTGCCACCTCCTACATATGGGCTGGCGCCCTACTCCTTTGAGCCACAGGCACCACCCCTGCATCAGTTTGCTTTGATGAAGGAAAAATAATTTTCAATATTAGATTAGGGGGAAAAGAAATATAAAAGAGTTTTACTGGAAGATCCTTGCCTTTTATCTTTTTACGATTTGATGGAACTATTATAAGAATATTCTGTTTTGTCTGAGATGTTTCTTTAAGAATTTTATAAGCCTTGAGGTGTTTATCTTACACATTGTACTCTTCAGCTGTATTACCAGAAGTCTTTTGTTTAAAAACACCTTTGGTAAAATTCTTTTAATTTTAATTTAAGCCTGAACAACAATAAACAAAAATTACTTAATATTGCTGCCTTTCTTTATGTAATGATAAACTTCTCTTATGCTCTCCTTTATATCATTGAAACATTTTCTTGAATCTCTTTCTAAATTAAAGTTAAAGAAAAATATGACCTAAATCTTGTATGCATGTTCTTATTTTAAAGAGTCTTTATTTTTACTTTTGCTGATCCAAATATAGAAATCATCTCCTCCCATTCCCCTTTCCTCAATTAGCTGCCAATGGTCTGGAACTTACCAGTTTTACCTCATGTGATTCTATTTGTTTGTAATCCTATATTCAACATTGTACTGAAGTCTGTTAAACATTGATAAGCCAGTTTTTATGCAGCAGGTCCTTAGAGAACATTGCACTAAAATGCTGTAAAGACTGGGATTAGGTTGAGGTATTGTAAGGTGGTTTTGAGACATTTTCCTAGTGTCTGTTCTTTCAAAGATGCCAAATCAACTTGGCCTTGATTTAATATTGCTAAAATTGTAATGCTGAGCTGACTTGGAACTTCACATACTTCAAAATGAGTTTTTCTTGCGGTGATTTAACAAACAGTTCTATTTTTTTTTTCTTTGAGTACCTCAGGGTGCTGTGCACACATGGGACATTATTGTGTCGTTACTGTGAGACACCGAATTCTTTGCCAAAATCTTCAGTTCCTTATATTGCTATTCAAGCTCTACCTTCCTCTGTTATCTCTTGCCAGGATTCTAACAGCTTCATCTGATATTATTGCTAATATTATAATATTATTTAATAAGGAGTATTGCATTGTGTTTAATTTTTTCTGATTTGCACACAATAAAAATAATCCTGTATCTCATAGCCAACCACCATTAACATTTGAGATTCTATCTTTCCCTTGTATGTTTTCTATACATAGATATGTATTTTGGAAAAAAAAAAAAAGGTACCGTGCTTGAAAAATCGTTTTGTAGCTCGCTTTAAATATTTTTTATTATTTATTTCCTATACACAAAAGAATATATATGTATACATATATATATAAAGAACAATAAAGCAAACACTCGCATAAAAACTAACTAGGTTATGGATTAGTACTGATATTATGGAGCCCCCGTGTCTCTACCAAATGTTAATCTTTTCCCTTTCTTGCAAAGATAACTGTGCATCTCAATTTTGCATTCATTATTTACTTTCTAAAAGAAAAAAAGTTTCACTATATACATATGCATTCCTAAATAGCATGTCATTCATTTCTGTGTGTTTTTGAACTCTTTATAAATGTGATAATATGTATAACCATTTCTGACTCATTCGTAATTCAACTTTTTTTCTGAGGTGCCTCCCTACCAATGAGTACAGCTATGGTTCCATCATTTTGACTGCTTTTTAGTATTCTGTGTTAAAAACACGTGGTGCTTTTTACTTACACTCTTGTTGATTGGCGTGACTTGATCTCAATTTTTGCTCAAACAAACATGACTCCTGTGAGAATTCATGTATGTATTTTCCGGTGTCCATGAGCAAGAATTTCTTTAGGGCTAGCGACTAGAAATCAGAATGATGGGTTATTATGTGTGTGTGTACAGGCAAACTTCAAGGTGATGTCATATTATTTATGGCTCACAAATAACTCTAAAAATCATAATGTGTAAAGTTTGTATGTTTTCACACTTTCTCCAACCCTTAGTATTATTCTAAAACCTTAATAAAGAGCACTCTCATTTAATTTGCATTTTCCTGGTTAATGGTGACATAGAGCGTCTTTTTACAAGAGGTGATCCTCCTATTGTCTATTATATTATTTGTCAGCTTTCTTATTGTTAAATATATTCTCCCTGGTTGTAGGTTGTACTTTCGCTTTATTGATCATGTAATTTGAAGATTAGAAGCTCCTAATTTTAAATATAGTCAAATTTATTAACATTTTTCTTATAATTAGTGATTTTGAGTCTTAATTAAAGAATTCTTCCCTACCATCAGTTCCTGCAAATATTCTCCAATATTTTCTTCTAAAATGTTCATAAATTTTCTTCTCACCTTTCAATCTGTAGTCCACCAGGAATTGAGTCTTTGGTGTGAGAGAGTGATTTGATTTTAGTTTATTTTCAATATGAATAGTCATGTGTTCCAGTACAATATATTGTAGAGTATTTTCTCTCCCTACTAAGCTGCAACTACCCCATCTGAAATCTAATGTATTAGAATGAAGCCAAATGCTATAAAAATATTCCCCCAAATTTCAGTGGCCTAACATAGTATGACTGGTTTGGGCCAATGCTTTCTTCCACTTGATTGTATCATGACCCGTGCTCCTTCCCTTTCATTTCTGACCATTCACTAGTTGCATCCAGCTGGCAGGTGGAAGAAGAAAGGCTAGCGAACAGCATGCCAGCTTCTTAAATATTTTGGTTTGGAGGTGATCATATTAATACTGCTTATATTTAATTAGTGAAACTAGTCACTTAACCATACATATACATTGCTTGCTATAAATTTTTTGTAATGATTTGTATCATTTTAATATATTGGATGATTGTTTGCCTATATCTGACTTTGAATTTTCTATTTATGTTCACAAGAAACAGTGGCTAATGATTTTCTGTTCTTATATTATCCTACTTAGTTTTGGTATCAACATTATATTAGCTTCATTTTAGAGTTGCTATTTTCCCATTTTCTATTTCCAATGATTTTCTATACATTTGGAATCATCTTTTTTTTTTTTGAAAGTTTAGTAGAACTCAGCCTTAAAACCATTTCAGACTGGTGTGAGGATATTTTAACTACTGACATCACCTTTTTAATAGTTAAAGCAATTTTCAGGGTTTTCATTTCTTCTAAGCTCACTTTTGATAACTTCTGTGCTTCAAAATGTTCATTCAATTTATTTTAGTTTTGAAATTTATGGTCACAATTTCTTTTTTTTTTTTTATAATTTTATTGAATCATAATTCTGTACATTGGTGCAATCATAGGGCATGATTCATATACATTCAGAAATGTTTTGATCGTACTGTTACAGTTAGCCTTCATGGCATTTTCTTGATCACTATATA
>CAUYON010069838.1:0-47395 GCA_963573935.1 Arctocebus calabarensis | reverse complement strand
TGGCCGGGCGTTGTGGCGGGTGCCTGTGGTCCCAGCTACTTGGGAGGCAGAGGCAGGAGACTCGCTTGAACCCAGGAATTGGAGGTTGCTGTGAGCTGTGATGCCACAGCACTCTATCCAGGGTGACAGCTTGAGGCTCTGTTTCAAAAAAAAAGAAATTCAAGATTGGGCACTGGTTCAGCATAATGCAAGAAAATGCCAAACATTCTCTGGGATTGCTTAAAAATGCATTTGATTTTATGTGGGAAATTTTGTAATCAACAAAAGTTTACATTCTTCCACCAAATGTATTTTGGAGTCAAATATGGGTATATTCTTTACAGGGAATTCATAGTGTTAATTTTCAATGTATCCTGTTTGGATTAATTGGTTTTAAGGTCATGTGGTGTCCTTAGTGTTAGTGTTTTCCAACTTATATGCCCCTCATCTGTTGTCCCTTCACCAGTCAGATAGTTCCCCTTACTACTCAAACTTTCTCTTCAAAAGCTCACCGTTATGTGTAAGGAACAGATCAAAATCTGCCTCTACAGGGCTTTCTTCCCTGATTCACTGAAAGTACAGTGACAAGCAGAAAGTGATTTCTCCCTCTGTTAAATTCATAACATTGTATTTAGTAGTTTGGACCCATAATATTGTATTTCGTGTTTCCCTAAAGGACGCTTATCATGATTGAAATACTTTCCAACTCTCCTTTACTGCATAACTCCTTGAGGGACCATTTCTTGTTTAACATGTATCTAACTCAGAGCTTCAGATTCATGCATAAAGAGTCTCAATAAATGTTGCTGGTAATAAATTGCAGCAAGAATAATACACTAACATCTTCTAAAGCATTTTTAATTTTTTGATAAACATTTACCCAGATATTATCTACATTGAAAATACTACTATAAATCAAACACCATAATAAGGCAAAACATTTCATTAGTAGACAAACTAATGGATAAATACAAGACTATTCAAATGGTATTTATATTATCAGATGTGGGAAGTCTATTCAAATGGTATTTATATTATCAGATGTGGGAACTCCGATAATATAAATATAATAATATTATATTAATAATATTAATTAATAATAAAAAGACTATTAATAATCTAATAACATTAATCAATAGTCTAATAATATTAATTAATAATATAAAGACTATTAATAATAATAGTCTTTATAATAAAATTATAAAATTATAAATACTAAATTTATATTAGTATTATATTTTATTTATTTAAAATAAAATTATAAAGACTAAAAAATATTCATGGGGGAATGAGACACATTTAAAATCACACAAAAAAACCCCTGTTTCCCTTTAAAATTAAATTGCATATTTGGTCAACAGCTAGTCAAAATAGAAAAAAAAAAGGGTAGAAGCTAAGACAGAAATAGTAACTTTGGTGCACATATTTGCTTGTGAGATTCTGGATTGCAGAGTTTGAGAGAAACAGTAAATCAGATAGCTCATATAAGTCAATGTAGCACCAATGGGTTATTGGAGATAAGACAAAAATAAAAGCTGAGTATTCATTTACACAGAAACCACTAGACCTCTGTCAATATTTTGTTTTAGAACCAAAATTTTTTATCACTATAGAGGGGACAAAAAAGCAATATTAATGTTTCTGTTGGCAAATATGATAGTCCTTTTATTCAGACACTTTACCACATATGTTAGGTATTTAAAGCACAAATCAGAGTCTAAAATTGAATAAGAGGGTGAAATTTTACATTTAATTCAAATGTATTTAAAAATAGTTTGAAAATATTGATAGAATAGATGTTTAGGGATTTCCAAGTTCATAGCCAACACCAAAGTACTATGGACATGGCAATGGCCCACCTTTGCATTTTCTAATTACTTCAATTGATTGTGTATATCAAATATTTTTTTAAAAGTGCAGTGCATCTTAGAAGGGTACAGCTTACTAAATGTAGAATATAAATGTCTAAACATAATAACTAAGAAAATGTCATGAAAGCTATGTTAACCAGTTCGGTGAAAATATTTCAAATTGCATATAAAACCTGCACATTGTACCTCATGATTGTATTAATGTACACAGCTATGATTTAATTAAAAAAATTCTAAAAAGAAAAAAAGTGACAGGGCTAGAATTGAAGATTGTGGATTGAAAGACCAATATACATCAGCTAAAATTTTATCAGTTGATTTGGACCCTGCAAGTGCTCTCCTTGTTCTGTCCGTCTAGTGGTGGTGAGGCAGACCTACAGTTACCACCCTCCAGGTGCCACCTAGTGGTGCTGAGGCAGACCTACAGTTACCAGCCTCCGGGTGCCTCCTGGTGGTGGTGAGACAGACCTACAGTTACCAACCTCCAGGTGCCTCCTAGTGGTGGTGAGGCAGTCCTACAGTTACGAACCTCCAGGTGCCTCCTAGTGGTGGTGAGGCAGACCTACAGTTACCAGTCTCCGGGTGCTGCCCTTGTGGTTTCCCTGGACTGTATCCTGTCTGCAACACTGAAATCAGTCCCATTATTGGTCACTTACCCCATGACCTAAATTGAGGATGTCATCTGTTCCCTTCCACGAAGCTCATGGATAATACAGAGAATGAGTAAAGGTTTGTGACCAAAGGGGTCATATAGTCTGACATTTGAAGTATCTTCTGCAGTTTCTAATGAAAGAGTAGATTTAAGGGTTAAAGTTTGAACTATTTTTAGGAAGCTATTTCCAAAATCCAAGTACAAAATATTAGTGTAACAGAGATGGAGGAACTGTGGAGGTCATAAGATATAGATTTTGGGTATTCAAATGTTTTAGAATATGCCTTTTTTAATGTAGATACGTGGGTCACTATGAAAGTTTTGAGACAGACTATGTTATGGTACATTATTCTAATTTCAAGAAACATAGTTGACAGCATCCTTTCTGCTTCACCTGGGAAAGTTTCAACTTCCTTGGCTGATGTTGCTGGGAGAGACTAATTTGTTATCATTGATCAGATTTTTATATTGATTAATTTTTGTGTATGTCAAAATTTTTATAATGACCCACCTCTATGGGTGTGAACAAACAAAATGTAATCAGGCAGACACCAGCATTTTGGGTCTGAAAACATGGAGGCATACAATTTCAAGCAGTTGGGATGAGTACAATTATAGATGCTAGGCTTGGGCACACAATTTTGAGCTAAATTTAAGATATGGTAAGTTTTAAATTAGTACACTCAAGAAAAAACTTTTGAATCACGTTTCAGTCTGAACAGTCCATTTCTGGAGCATAATAAATGATACATTTATGTGCTGATAAGTAATGAAAGAGGTGGCATCTGTACTCTAATAATGAAGTTTCCATTTTTAAAGAGAGGAATAGACATACAGCGTAGTCATAAACTAAATGTCTATTAAGTTGAATAGATCACACACTTGGTTAAATTACCCAAACAAAACTATTTCCTGTGATTTTGAGCCTTGACATTCTCTCAGTGTAAAAAAAAGCTATCATAGAATATTCACAATGTTTGTTCTATATATTTTCACTGTTTGAAGTAAGAATAAAATGTACACTTCTCTGCGATTTCAGCAGCATCTGTATTAACTCCTCTCTTTAGCTTGCCTTGCAAATCACACAAAAGCAACTATTAGAAGGATCTGAAAGTTGCAACAGGAAAGTCAGGTTGGCTGTTGACAAGGATAGTGATGACTTGAAAGTACATCAAGGGATTATGCTGGATGACCAAAGTCAGTGTCACCGGGATGTTCTTTATGATTCTGTTTATATTGACAAGATTCTACTTATAGAGAACATATTGGCAGCAGGCAGGGGTTGCCCAACGAGGCCCTCAGTCCTGGCTCTCTGTTGGCATCACCATGTCAGACCAATTTCCATCCACATAATGGACAACATGACTACGTGTATCTTCTTAGTGGCACCGATCCCAGTTTCGGCACAAGTGACATCACCCATTTCCTTGCTGCTTGTCAAAGATTTATCAGCACCTTGGCCCCAACTGAATCACACTTCCCCTTGCAAATCATTAAGAATGGCTTCCAGAATGATGACGGGTTGGTAACATCTTCCAGAATCACATGTTCAGTTTACAAGCGAGCCCCTGTGCTGAAAATTCTATTTCATCAAGTACGGTGGATACTGGGCAAAAACAGAAGCAATAGTGGGATGTATATAAATTAGTGTTTACAAGCGTAACAGCTAGAGCCAGACTATCTTGCTCCCAGTTCTGCTTTAAGCACTTCTAATGTAAATATCTTGGAGAAAATAATTATATTCTCTGCCTACGATTTCCTTTTTCTAAAATCAGGATAGTGGTACTAATTTCATAGCTTAATGTGAGCATTATATGAGATGCTTAGCATATGTGAAGCATACTGAATGCTGCCTGATACATAACAATTTTTGAAAAATTGTTAGATTTTATTAATGTGTTCCCAGCTCCAAATAGTCCTCGATACTATTTCTTGCTGAACTGTAAAATATGGATGCCCATGCCACAATTTTATTTGCATAACTTCAGAAAAAAATAGAGAAATAATAGAACAAAAGCACAAACCCAATTTAAAAATATGAAAAAATGAAATCTATTCAATTTCATTGGAATTCATAGAGATGCCTATTAAAAAAATACATTCTCCTTTTACTGTCCAATATAAAAGAAGTTTCAAGAGAGAATAGTTTTCACTAATATCTAACAAGATTAAGAAGTTTATGAGGACATATTTATACCTGAGAAAAACTCAGTATTTATTATCAATTTTTGAATGTATTCAACTATAATCATGTTATAAAATCAACTATCAACAATTAGACTGCAAAATTATAAATTCAGTATGATGCACAGTACATAAAAATATAAACAGAAAACATGTCTGATGGAAAATATGCCAGAATGTTAACTTGATTGCTAACTGGCTCTTCTGAGGTATGACCAACCTTTTCTCCATTCTTCAATTTAAACAAAGATCACATTACATAATTTTGTCTTAGTTACAACTCAAAACATATATCATTATATCACTGATTCAGTCCAAAAGTTAACAAATGGCCCTTCTTCAAAATAGTTCGATTTTTTTCCTCAAATATCCTTTCCCCCTCGAAATATACATAGATTTTGATATCTTCTGTCTCTGTTCTCTACAGTTTTCTTTATATTGAAATTTTCTTCAGGAAAATCATAGGGAGCCTTTAAGTGCCCCAGAATTTTCACTTGCACTTCTCCAAGGTCAGCAATCCCAGTAGACTGCTCACACTGGTTCCTTGTGCTTCAGGTAGCTTTATCAAATATAGTGTGTTCTTAGTTTCTTCCATATATACAGTGTCAATTTATGTACAGCTCCATTTTCAGAAAGAGCATTTGACCACCAGGAAGCTGAATTCTCATCTTCCACACCACACTCGGACGGTGTCACACACCAGCTAAAAGACCCCTGACCTCTGTCAAAACGCAGAATGTCAATACCCCCTTAACTCTGGAGAGAAGGCAATATGGCTAACACTCCACTGATTTTAAGATTGATTTAGCTGGCTGGTCAAGTGTAAAGGTAGCTGTCTCTTTCTCTGTTCCTTGCTTCATGTGTACACATGAGGTCAACAGAAAAGCAAGTTTTCTAAATAAACAAATTCTATTCTTCAGTAACTAGTCTTGATGACTGTTATCTCTTACTGGCACCTCCAAATATATTCTCACCCATAATGAAATCACATAAACACATTCTTGGCTTTACCTGGTTTTATTTACATTTAATGTTACATATATTTTTAAAGATATTCTACATTACATATAGATCTTTCTTTTCACATTCTTGCTTTAGACAGTTATATCTGTACTACATTATAATATAAAATATGATGAGTTAATTTCTGATTTTATTTATTTTTTTTTTTTTGCAGTTTTTCGCCAGGGCTGGGTTTGAACCCACCATCTCCTGCATATGGGGCCAGTGCGCTAATCCTTTGAGCCACAGGCGCCACCTCAAATTCTGATTTTTTAACATACTTTCCAAGCACAGGAACACTTAAGGAACAATTAGTTTATCAAATCCTTCCCTTAAAAGTTCTACAATACAATTCATGGAAACTTATACATGCTTATATAATTCTTAGAATTAATGAGCTGTAATTCATTCTTCATATGTTTATTGAATGGAAATATTTCAATTTACCAGCAGATCAATAAACTCCATTTATATTTTCTAAGATTGCCTTTGATTTCTAAAAAAATACTTTTGCATCAAAATCATTTACATTTCATAAATAGTTGTATTATGTTATGATAAATTTTCTATGACATGATTACAATATTGCCCATTTTATGTAAATTATGGCTGTGTTTAAATTATTGATAGAAGTCACTATCAGGTATCAGGCACTTTCTAGGTACGAAGTCATTTTTTCCTCAAAAGTCTTTTCCAACTTGTAGCAATGTCAGCATATTATTTTCATAACTTGAAATATTCTTACGGTAGTTTCATAGTTCTTAGGCATGAATAGAGTGGGATGTCATTATCATATTATCACTTTGATTGATTTTATTTTTGCTTTTCTTATCATCTTTATGTCATTGTTCTAAATTGTGAATTGGCAGTTAATTGATGTCACCTGACTTTATCACAGAATATTTTCATTCTACTAAATAGATGCTAAAACTATAGAGCCAAGAATTATTTCTACATCGTTCTATTCATTACAGCCTGCATAGAATTTTAATTACCACAAAGAATCTAGATTTCCCCAAGGGCAGTCACTGGGGAAAATGCTTAAATGTAATCACAATAAATCTTCTCATCCTTATTACTTAAAACAGCCATCACTAAAACTTAAGAGTTTTCATGAAATACTATTCCTTCTAAATCTCATTTTAGAAAAGTCATGCATGAAGAGAAAAATAATAAAATGGGTCCCCCCAAATTTTAGTTAAAAGTTATGAAGACACTTTCCTGGTCTGCCACTTACTGCTGTCTCTGCACGCCAAGGACAATTTTTATTATTTTACAGTTACCTAATTTATTGTTTATAACATAGGGAACTTCATGTATTCTCTAGGTATATGAGCCTTAACTATCTTGACAAGATTTTTATGATTTGCCCAACAAATTAAAAATATTTCAGGAAGAAAAAGAATAAAACAGATAAATGAACAGAGTCTAAAAAATGAGGAAGAAAGAATATACTATGGGAAAAGCAACTCTAACAACATGGTCATGAGCCATCTCTCTTTAACTCGAGGAATCTTCTCAAATAACAATAATAATCATGGTACAATTCTGATGTTTCCTTATAAAGCTATTTCATTGCAAACACAGACAGAAATGATGAAGGAAATCTGCAGTGTTAGAATGTACTCAGTTCACCAAATGCTAAAAATAAATAGGAACTCCACAGGCTGGTACTTGGTACAGAAAAGCTTACATTGTCTCAGGTTATCAGATTGAAGGCACTATGTTTAAGTTTCTGAAAGTCACATAAAATTCTAGAATCACATTAAATATTAGATTTTAAGGTTTTGTATGACTATGGATATCATATAAAATACACACAGAATATTTATTAATGTTAATTATCTCCAGTGGAACAGCAACCAATATCTGCCAGTTTGAAAGACAAAGATTTCCAAGGAGAAAAGGAGGAAAATAACCATTGTGTTTCCTTTGTTCATTAATTAGCTAACTTTGGCAATAACTGCAGGTCATCTGATGGATTAATTTTTTTATCTGTAATAAAAGCCTTTTATGCATCATTGTGGCTGAAGCAGAAATTGTATTCCTGACAGCTATCAAGGAATTAAGTCTTGGACAGCTGTAGCTTACAGTTTGTTTCATTTCTTCTTGTTATGGACGTTTTCAATTAAATTTAAAGATTTTTTTTGCTTCCCATGGTAGTTTTAAATTGGCATTTCATCATTTTATATATTGCTGGCACTGGTTCTGGGTTATTTAGCATTTATTAATAATTTCATTTTGACCTTTTCCCAGGTTTCACTATTTATTAGGTATTTTTGCACTATTGCAAAGATGACTGAGCAGAATGGGCGATTTTTTTCGCCCCTTTTTTAAAACGTCATATTTTAAATTATTTTTACCTTGACCTTTAAAGTTAGGATGTAGCTACAATTTGAAAGTTCTGTTTAAAAATTACCCTGCTGAAACATCAGGTAATCCCAAAAGTTCAAAACAGATTGGCTAGCCAAATGTTTGAAAGCTAGAAGGGGGAGAGATGAGTGAGAATCACGAATAAAACCAGCACATGGCACCCCATCATTGCATTAATGTACACAGCTATGCTTTAGTAATAATAATAAAAAGACAGAAACCCCTATGGAATACTAGTGATACTCTGAGTGGGGTCAGCCTAGTGCATCTATTTCTACAGAAATTATATTTCTTCAGCATCAAAGTGTGAGAGTGTACAGCAGATGTCATTCAGACTTTGCTTACAAATTAAAAATTGGTATTACTTTAAAAAAAAAAAGTAAAGACTCACAGGAGAGAGAGCTCGGCTCACCCACATGAGCGCCAGATTTGTAAATACTTTGAGAAGCAGGAAACACACTGAGTGTAAATGCATTCTGTGTGATGCGAAGTGACTTCCGAACATCTCTTAGTAAATCTGGAGAAAGAATATTTTCTTTTCCCATTCTGTGTTCTACTTTGAAGGGATCATAATTTTTTGTATAGTTAATTTTATACAATAGTTTATCTTTGTTCCAGGTTCACATCCAAAGAATCATCAGCTTTTACATATGCAGAAATGATTGGTTTACGTTGTGTGTTTTCTTCATACTTTGAATACTCATATCAGAATGTAGATAACAGCTTAAAGAATCAAAGCCATTTGATAAGAGGTCAGTAGGATTATGGTTCTTTTACTGGTGTGGACAGTAAAAGCCACCCAAGGGACTAATTTCTTCATGTTCCTCTGAATTCTACAAAGAAGTTGAGTAACACTTACTTCCATTTGGAATTTTCCCTGACTGATCATATTTTCCCAAGGCTTTGGAAACTGCAGGAAACTATTTGTTACTTGAATTTTCTTTCTGACTATTGATTTTTTTTTTTTTTTGCAGCTTTTGGCTGGGGCTGGGTTTGAACCCGCCACCTCCGTTATATGGGGCTGGCACCCTATTCCTTTGAGCCTCAATTTTAATTTGGATCCAATTTGATCCATTCTTCTTTTACCCTGGAATTATGGAGATTGTATCTTCATTTTAACTTAGAATACGTTGTTGAACCATGACTGCTAAAATTATTCAGCCAACTGAAACATATATGTAATGTATTTGCTGTGTAAAAACTCATAATTATTTATTTATATCGATCCTGGGTTTCAAAATTGAATGCTCCAAACTTTGCTGAAATATTCCACGAGGTGTTGTGCTGGTACTTAAGAAGACACAGATGGGAGTGACAAGAGGTCACACAGGTGCCTCCGTCTGTAAGGCTGCCTTGCGGCCACTGCTCTACCCCAGCCGTCGTCCTCCATGACCTTTGAGGACGTGAGTACCGGGAGGAAGGCGACGTCCTCGAAGGAATCGACTATCGTGAGAGAAATGCAACCTCACTGTGACAACACTGTGATGTGTTGTCATCACAGTTATAGTTCTTAATTTAAAAATAATGTATAGGCATGACATCCACGCAACATACAATTAGCCATTTTAAAGTGAGCATTTAAGTGTCATTTAGAGCGTTCACACTGCTCTACAAACACTGTCACTCTCTAGTTCCAAAACATTTTCATGCTCCTCAGTACAACTTCTTTTCCTTTAAGAAATTCTTCCTTGGTCCCACATGTCCCCAAACCTCCCAAACACCCATCAGAGTTCTGTCTTAGGAGAGGCATCCATATTCTGCATGTTTCATATACACAGAATTGTGCAATATGTGACCTGCCTGTAACTGGCTTCTTTTATTAGCCCAGATGGCTGCCTCATAACCCACCTTGTCACTGCTGTATTATACTCACCCTCAACATGTTTTGAGAGTGGTCAGAACACAAGCTGTTCTGATAGACGGGGGCCAAATTCCTGACTTTCCAGTTATTGTATCTGAGATCCGATGCATGTGATGTCTCCTCTCTGGGCTTTGTCTTCATGCATGTGATTTAGGAATAAATTCATTCAGTAAGATTATTTTGAGTAATAAATGGCATTGGATAAAAAACCCCAATGCAGGTGGCACGTGTGGCTCATGGAGTAGGGCGCTGGCCCCATATACCAGGGGTGGAGGGTTCAAGCCCGGCCCTGGCCAAAACTGCAAAAAAAAAAAAAAGCCTCAATGCATAATAGGCCCTCTGTTCAATCAGCCTGTGGCAGAAATAAAATTGCCACATCATCTTCATGAGTCATCGATTTTACTTATGTTCCCTCATTTACACTGATCTCTGTGTCAATAATTATTGTTGCATAGACTAGGAAAGCACAAATATCACTTTGTGCATATATAAATTTTATTATTTTGATTCCTTGTCTATGAAAATATTCTAACATTTTTTGATTATTATAATTATTAAAAAGGATAGATTAATGACAATTGCCCTTAAAAATCATGCCTATGTATGTTTTCCAGATAATTTTTTTCTGAATTGTAATAGTTTTTGTTCATTCCGACTCGTGTTATAAGATTTATGTTAGCAGTCTAAAATTCTTCCATAGGAAACATTGTTTTCTAAGGACAGAAATTTCATCAAAGTAAAGCTGTGTTAAGTCATAAGGCTATTTCTGATTTATATGGAGATTGCTATTCAAAATTGCACACATGGTTTAACTGCTTTTACTCAAGCTCAGGGGAAAACATCAATATTTTATAGGCTTGATTATGACATGAAGGATAGGAGTGTTTTTACTAATTGCGGAATTGATCTTTGTTCTTAAGTATGAAAATGGTCAAGTCTCAACCTGAATATTATCCATAATATTCTAGAGCTAAAGAACTGTAAATACATATTGTAATATAAAGAACAAACAGATTAATTGTCTATCCTTGTCAAATGGAACTCGCCACTGACCAAAGTTACTGTTTTTAAAAAGTCCGAAACTGCTTTATGAAAATTGTAGATACGCTCTCCCTGTATCTCTCTCATCCCCTTGTCTTTCTTCACCGGGTCCTGCTATAACTGTTGGTTCTGTTCTTGTGGGAGGTTTTGGTTGCTTTCTTTGTTAAATTTTATTTGTACTGCAACTTTTTTTTGACCCATATGTTTGTAGAAATATCATCTTTCATAGGACAGCTTTCTTTCCTCCCTTCTTCCCTCCCTGCTGTCCTTCTGCCCTCCTTCCTTTTCCCTTTCTTTTCTTTTCTCTTTTCGGGAGACAGAGTCTCTCTCTCCAACCGGGGGTTAGCATGTAGTGGGCTCAGCCTAGTTCACAGCAATCTCAAACTCCCGGGCTCAAGTGATCCTCCCGCCTCAGTCTCCCCAGTAGCTGGGATGACAGGTGTTGACCAGCACATCCAGTCATTTTTATTCTTTTATTTTTTTTGAGACAGAGCCTCAAGCTGTCACCCTGGATAGAGTGCTGTGGCATCATAGCACAACAACCTCCAATTCCTGGCCTCAAGCGAGTCTCTTGCCTCCGCCTCCCAAGTAGCTGGGACTACAAGTGCCCGCCACAACGCCCAGCCATTTTTTGGTTGCAGCCGTCATTGTTGTTTGGTAGCCTGGGCTGGATTCGAACCGGCCAGCTCAGGTGTACGTGGCTGGCGCCTTAGCCGGTTGAGCCACAGGCACTGAGCCTATTCCTTTATTTTTAGTAGAGATGGAGTCTCAAGGTCTCATTCTTGCTCAGGCTGATCTTAAACTCCTGAGCTCAGGGGATCCGCCTACCTCGGTCTTGCAGAGTGCTAGGGATTACAGGCCTGAGCCACCACACCTGGATGGCAATTTTCTTATTTTCTTTGAATAAATTTTATCTGAAATTGCTCAGAAGCTCTTGAGAAATAAAATACTTTCTTTTATACTGCTGTGTATTATTTTTAATAATCCTCCTTTAAGGAATCTCTCTCTCCCATAAATACACACACATACACAATGAAAAAGAGCAAAATAGAGTTTCATCCCCTTATTGGTTAACTAGAAAATACAACATAATTTCTCTATTGGAATGATTATGTTATCATTAGACTACAACATACTGTCTGCTCTCAAGTTATGTTTGTGTAAAATGTCATCCCTGTGAGATGAGTGACCACCTGTATTCCAATAATATTTCAAAGTTACAGTTCTTTTCAAAGTATTTAATGAGTTGATTTTAAAAGCTGGGAAATTATTATGTAACGTATTTCCTGTTGGTACGTACTCAAACCACCAAGATCAAGATTTTGTTTCTAATATAAAAATAAAATCATGTAATATGACTGTATACAGTTAGCAATATGAATAAAGTGTGCAATATCTCTTCCATAAGTATGCACTGGGTGCATATATATTAAAAATGTTAATATTCTCCTCTGGAAGTTTATTTTATACATTCCACATCATACTCCACCAAATTATGTGTGATGTTAGAATACATGTACTGTTTTAAAATAACATATCAAAGGAAGATTATACGAAAACTCAAAAATGTCCGCATGCTAATTATGCAGTTGTCACCTATCCAAAAGTTATTTAAAGGTTAGATTTCCAATACAATTCCAGAGCCAAGTGCTGAAAGTCATCACCATGCCAAAGACTTGAAAAAATAATTCTGTGGCCTTGACAGATACAAGAGAAAGAAAAGGCAAGAAGCTAATTTAAATCTTATATAAAAACAAATTAAAATAAAATAAATGGTCTCTTTGATACTGTATAAGAAACACGATCAATTTTGATATTCTAAGTTAGGAGAGGAACAATGAAAAAGAAGTACGCTGTCCTTTAGAATTGCAGCCAAAGAATATTTCCTTCTCTCTTTGAATAAAGCTGTCAAACCAGGAAGAGTTTGCTATGAGTCTGAAATCGGCTAATGATAAGGAGAGGTTGACCAGAGTTTCATAAAATTGGGGTTATGTAACATTTTAACGTGCAAAGGAGAATCTTAACATATTAATTTTCAGAAAAAAATGCTACTACTCTATTGAAATTTTCCTTAGATTTTGCATTCTGGATTTTACTTTCCAGGGCCTTGTAGTCATGTCCTTGTTATGGAAACGTAATCATAATTACGGGAAGAAAACAGTCACCCTGTCAAAGATTGTGCGTGATGAGGCACTTACATTCTGATGTTCGGTTACCTCTGCTTGTTAACCTTGCAGTGGAGGGCCACGTGCAGAGGCACCAAACAAATGCCATCCACAGTAATTACTATAATTCAGCGGAGAAGTGTGGTCACTGGAGACTGGCCATTCTACCCCACAATCAACCTTCTGCAACTCAAGGAAAACAGAAACATGTCCACGCTCTGACAAATTAGTCAAGAGCAAATGTTCCACATTAACTGAGTTAAGGGACCTTGCTGCAAATTACAAGGGCTGCTTAGGAAGGCAATGAATCCTATTTTGGAAGCGATTGGTCAGTACCTTGTTGGAGATGCATATATAGTTGCAGGATACAGCCTCCTTACCTGAAATCTGCTTCCAACCAGACGCTTCCAGACTCCAGGATGGCAATGGCAGCACAGCCTTGTCTGGGAGGTGCTGCAAAATCAGCATTTGGAGACTGTGATCCCAGAAGCGTAATTAACAGATCAAATGCTGCTGTTGTATTACCTAAAGCAATTTTACTGTGAAAAATCAGAAAGAAAACAATCCTACACTCTGAGTTTAAAACCTCTGTCTTCCTGGCAATACCTGATTTGAATTCATAGACTGCATATTACAGGCCACGTGTGGACATTCACACCTACAACAGGAATTATTTGCACATTACGGTAAATAGGACTGGGACATGGGTACTTCTAAATAACCGTCTTTATGAAACATATTCATTCAATATGCATTTTCTTCTCCTCCTCCTTCATTGGGAGGTGGGAAAGAGGTTCCTATTCTTTAAACACAAATGAGGCTGGGCAGAATTCCATTTACCTCTTTTCCCTGCCTCGGTGATAATGTGATTCATAGGAAATGCTGTTTCCACTGTGCTAGGTAGTATTTTCTAACAGTCTGCTACACTCTGAAAAAGTGCACAGATTTATTCAAGTCCATTCTGTTATGGAAAAACATAAAATTGAAGTCGAGAGAGCAGAAGAAAAGATATAAGTAATATAAAGGCATAAATATGTTGTTGACAAAGGGGTTTAACGGAAAATGAAGTCAGCAGAGACCTGGGCCATGCACCACCATTATGAAATATAAGTCAACTAACCACCACCCTGTGTTTTTCAGGCATCCATTAAGGGAATTCTTTCATGTGAGTAAATAGCCTGGAAATTCAAATCTCATTTGTCATTTGAGTTTAAAAGGTACCTGTGTAGCATCCTGTGTCTTATACTAACATGTGGATAACTTTTTATATAACATGTGTTATATAAAATGAAATGGGAAAAAATTATTGCATAATATATGACAATTTTATTAATTCCCCATTGGCTGTCTATAAGTCTGTACTGATGAATTTGTCTCTCTCTCCCATTTTCTTTAGATATCTTCGTCTTCTTAAGGAGCCACAAAACCACCTTCCTCTTCTTCCTTTCCTCATATTTATTTGTAAAAAAAAATTCACTTGACAAAATGAAAAACATTTCATGAAAAACAGATCATTTCTATTTGAGCTGCATTGAATTTATGTGTCAAAGTTTAAATTATCATGGAATACTAGTGCTGCAAATATAGTAAATGCAAATACATATTGTTACTAAACAATGCACAATTATACGGATAATGATCGAATACACCAATAGAAATTTACAATTAAAAATCAAGAAGGGCAATTATCATTGTGGCATACCCACAGCAAATTGATGACGTCCAAGTACTAGAGTTACCAATACCCCTGAACTGGATGTAAAGGGGAAAGCTGACCCTTTGCCAAGTGCTGTTTCACAGTTCAATTTCTGCTAACATACCAAGTTTTGACTATAAATACTCATTTAGAGGCAAGTCGGTAAGTAATCTTTAGTTGTCACAAAAATACAACTCCGTGGGACTTTGTATTGTTAAATGCTAAGAACTGAAGAAAGGATTTGCTTGCTTCCTTTTTAAACTTTAGAACACAGGCTATGCTTGCAGAATCGACAACGTGGCTCCAAACCAAAGAATCTTTCCAAAGATTGATTTTACTTTCAACCAGTTATTTTGACATCCGGTAAAAATAAATAAGTGTCCTGTTGTTTCTACTTGCTATCTCTATCAAACAAGCAAGAAAAGATTAATTGAGATGAGAAAACTATCAGTTTTGTGACACTATTGGATCTCTCTATCCAGCAAGGTTCATTTCTTTCGTTCAAATGTTATTTCATGGTGCTCAGTGAAATGTTAGCATTTATTTCTAGGTAGTGCATATATCCTGTTAAATTTGAGAATATGGATTTGGCCTCATAAATGACATTGTCTAGTACATTATCCAAATGATAACAGTCTGTTTATAAAAATGTGGAATTGACATTACCTAATTTCATAACCAGCAACAGAATTTTGTTGTTTTTCTTTCCATGTTTTATTTCTAAAAGATTTTCATTCATCTGGAGTTTTACATAAATAAAATGTATGATATATATACATATATATGTATAATTTTACTTTCCTCTTTGCAATATTTGAAGCAGTTATTTTTACTGCATTCTCTCTTTTATAGTTATATTTTAGATAACATTTTTTAAAAGTTAGGTCAATGGATATTAATGTCTCACTCTAACTGTATATTCATTACTTGTAATTGTTTCATTTGGAGTAAATAGTATATTTTATAATATATTGGATAAGCACTTATTGATTTATATATTTTATACTTAAGCTATTAAACTTCTGGAAAAGATGACCAGGAAGTAGTATATTCATTTATTTGGGATATTTATTTGAAAAATAATGAAACATTTTTCATTCTGACCTTTGGACATGGAAAAATGCATCACTACATTGTTAGTAGTGAACTATCCTTGCATTCATGGGATGAAGATAACAAGATGGGTTGTGAAGAAATGATGAGTTCATTCTAATTTGCATGAGGGTTACTTTGTATCTGGCAGAGAACACAAATTTTACGCAGGAGGAGAAAGCACACAGGTAGAAAAGATGAGAATATGTTAAATTAGAAGTCTTCAGGAAACTTTTATGGGTGGGATGTCATTCATTACACAAAATAATTTGAACATGGTATCTACGTTTTCACTTTTTCTGTATATTTAACTCTACTATTACAAGGTAGAATTAAGCAATCACACAATCCCCACCATGTTTACTGCTGAAATAAATATAGGCAAATTAGGTTCCACTGGTTCAGCCTTACCAGCATCTGTCTTTGATTCCAAGGTGAACACTTACATAACAATGAGAGAACCTCCATCTGGAGCAGTGGTTGCTTGAATTCAGCTATGTTCTCTTAGAACACGTTCTCATCAAATCCATTCCAATCTCTTCCTGGGGGCTTTTATCCCCCATGTTCTCCTTCTTCCCACTGAGAATGTAGAAGTTTAATGTGGCTAACCCAGGGTCTAGTGGGTTGTCCTTGTAAGTGCATGCTGCTGCTGATAGGAAGATGCCAATGTGATGATGACAATATGAAGATGATGATGACATGATGATGGTAGGATGATTGTATGAAGATGATGATGATATGCTGATGACATGAAAATGGTATGATGATGGTATGAAGATGATGATATGCTGATGACATGATGATGATACGAAGATGATGATGACATGATGATGGTATGAAGATAATGATGATGATACGATGATAATATGAAGATGATGATATAATGATGATGATGTTATGCTGATGATATGCTGATGATATGCTAATGATGATACGTGAATGATGCTATGATGATCTCATTGTTTCACCTAACCATGGAGAGCTTCTGCCTATCTGAAGTGTTCTAGCTCCCTTGCTTTGTGTCATGAAAACAGTGCTTGACTCCTCACTTTCTTCTCTCTTCTTTCATATCAGCTAACAGGCTTTGGTGTTAAACTCCCACTGCTGTGTCATACTCTGGAATTCTTCATTCTAAGTAAAAAAAGAAAAAAATAATTAGTTGGATCAAGTAGGGTCCACTGCTTAGTTGGCACCTTCTGGCCCCTTTGTAGAAGATAGTTTTTCTTTTCAGAGAATTCTTTCATTTGGGGCAATATTGTATTGCATTTAGCCATTATTGCTAACAATATTGGTTGGGATCATAATACCTAATATTTTCCTTCCTCATGACCTGAATTTTTTTGGTATTTTGCTTAGCAATTGGGAGAGAAATGATAAGAAATTCTTTTTCTCTACCATACTCAGCAAAAATGGAGTTATTAAAAAACGTATATTTTGCTAAAATCAATAGATTTATATTATTTTACAAAAATTATCATTTATAACTTTCTACTATATACATTGTTTATAAATTTATATTATGTAAAGCTATTTATAACCTTTATAAATAAATTTATAACTGACAAGAAACTTAAGCTGACTGTTACACATATTATACCTAAGCTTATTCTTAAAACTCAAAATAAATCTAATTATTCTTATTTTATAAATGAAGTCACTGAAGGTCTGAGGAATTACATCCAACTAATAATTAAAATAACTTAATGCAGGGTGATGCCTATGGCTAAAAGCAGTAGGGCACCATCCCCATATGCCGGAGGTAGTAGGTTCAAACCAAGCCCCGGCCAAAAACTGCAAAACTAACTAACTAAATAAATAAAATAACTTAATCTGATAAAGAATTAGTTCAAAATACTTACCAAGATTTAATTTCTGGTTTATTTTTTTCTCACATACTTACATGTATTATCCACTCCTGATGCAAAAAATAAAAATACTTCTCTGCATGGATGTTCTGTCATGAGTGTCTGATTTTAAATGGTGCCCAATGGACACACAGTAAGTCTAGCTAATATATTTTTCTTTCTGATGCATGTCCTGTAGTTTTAATAACATGACCCAAGCTTTTTTCTTTGGTATATTCAAAATATTTTGTTTAAGTTTTTGTCTTATTTGGGACATGGAAATGAGGGAGCTGGGGAAGGGCAGGCAGGAGGAGGATGGGCGTTGTGATGTGTGCCACACCTCTTGGGGGTAGGATGCAATTATAAGAAGGACTTTACCTAACAAATGCAAACATTGTAAGCTAATTCTTTGAACCCCCAATTAACTCAAAACAATAAAGAGAGAGAGAGAGAATCCAATGAATCAGATTTATATAAAATAAAAATGATTCAAACATAAAAAATAATGGGTTTAATGTGCTCATTTACCTGCTATAATACATCATTAATTCCTGGAACTATTTACACCACTTTCAATGAGCAGAATGTTAGTGTGGTTGGGAGAAGTCCCAATAGTTGTGTCTGTTTTTTAAAGTTTATTGTTATTTTCTGGAGCCTGTAAAAGATGTCGGTGATAGTAATTTGTTTTGTTAATTATTATTAATATCATTTTCTTATATTTGTATATTTTGTACCATTCCTTTGTGTCCTTGCAGTTCTGGAGATTGTGCTTCTTATTCTATAAATTCTTTAACATCATTCTGTTCAATGTTGTTCTTCTCTGCCATAAAACTTCTCAACTTTCAATGAAATCATATTTCCTGCTAAGGGGGAAGTGATATTTATAATTAATTATTTAATAATAAAGATAAGTAGAAGATTTACAAATGCAGTATAATTTTTTGCTGAAGTAATGAAGAATAATTTTATGTGTGTGTGTAGGTGTGTATGGATATGTATGGATATATATGTGTAAGTAAATATATATGCATATATATTTATATACAGAGAGAGAGAGGAGAAATAATAGCAGACATAGTATAATTATAAAACAAATAAGAAGAGTTTTCTCAGGTGTGCAGATTGAATCTATGATGAAGTATTAAGTCATGATAGAAGTACCTGCAAATCACTCCTCTGGATTTTAGGAAGGAGAAGATTTTAGGAAGGGATGGAGTGGTGAGAAGAGATAAAAAGACCGCATAAAATAAAAACAGTAAGTTAAGATTGTGCCAAAAGGGGATCCATGGATAACG
The DNA here is from genome assembly GCA_963573935.1 of Arctocebus calabarensis. NCBI lineage: Eukaryota > Metazoa > Chordata > Mammalia > Primates > Lorisidae > Arctocebus > Arctocebus calabarensis. The sequence goes on along the minus strand of CAUYON010069838.1, from coordinate 28,340 downwards.
GATATTTTTGCAGATTTGATTAAAAAGCATGGGGAGAGGAAAAAGTATGTGGATTACTGCCAGGGACTTGATACAGGATGAAGAAACTTGATTCAATAGGCGAAATTGCAGCTTCACAGTTGAGCTCTTGATCAGGTGGTGAAACAAGGGAGATAAATGCCATTTGGCAGAATTCTTTACCATTTCAAATGTTCCTTTGGCTGATGTTTGTAATGGCAAATGGCAGATGTGATAAGATAAACACGAGCAAAGAAGTGTGACAGAAGATGTTTTGAAATTGGGAAAATAGTTTGTTAGAAATAAGGAGACAGCAACCCTGGTAAACATTAGAAACAGGAATTTCCTAGCATGACTAGCAAATGAAAGCATATGATAATTACCATAAGAAGAAGAGAAACGGAGATATCAATATGATAGTAGTAACAGGAATAAAAATAATAAATTATATAGCATTTACAAATTGTCATCACTGCTATGTTTCACATAGCATTTAGAAGAAAACCAAATGATATACAAGCAAGAAGAAGGGCAAAATTATGTGATAGAACGAAGACAAAAGGAAAGGAAGGTACAGTCCAATGAGGCTTGGACAGAGGCAAGCGTGGGGTGGTTGGAGACGTGTCCCCAGACTCTTTGTGGCTTTTCCCTTCAGTAGTTGCAGTTTCAAGAGAATGTGCAGGGTCCAAGGAAGTCCATGTAAAAATAAATAAATAAATAAAATAACAAAACTGATTGATACCCAGTGAAGAACTGCTGTCTCTGGCCGGTAGTCATATGACAGTATATTTTATCTTGGATCCTCTACTCTCCCCAAGCCTTCAGAAGTCTGCAGTCCCAGCTAACTTCTTTTTTTCCAGCTAACATTTTGAATGCAAAATTATGAAACCCTGAATAAACAGTATCCAGATGAACTTACATTTCTAATCCCTAAACCTGTGAGATAATAAATGTTTATGGTATTAAGCTGCTACATTTAGGGTAATTTGTTACTCTCTGATAGCCAGCTAAGCCAAGCCATTGAAAAATATAGTATTCAGATTTTCTACCTGGGATTCCGAGTTTTAAATCCTAAACTATAATGTAGTTTTTAAAAGGAATGATATTTACTTCTTTGCTATTTTCCATAGTACCGGTGATTCCATTAGACTCCTAGAAAATATTTTTAAAAAATCCTCATTTATTGCATGCATATTGGGACATTCATGACCAAAATCAAATTTTAACAGAAGAACAGAAACCCAAAGGAGAGAGGCTGGAGAGAAAGGGGAAACCAAGTCAGACAGATATGGGAAATAATAATGCACAGTGAAACATGGAAAATCTTCAACTAAGACAATAAAATGTAACTTTGATAACAATTAGTACCAGAGTTGTTCACATTACTTTCCCCTTAGTCTCAAAGCGTGCATTTTTGCTTTGTGTTACTCACTTTTTTTTACCTGCCTCAACTATAATAATGAAAACTTAAAGGTCTAACAATTGGTCTCAGATCTGAGTAAATAGTAAAATACCTAATGAGTCCATTGAGAACAGTATTCCTTTAACTCTTTTAATGTTTAAAATTGGCATATATCAAGTTTGCAGGTGCCCATAATTGCCTCTACTTTCCTAAAGTTATGTTTTTATTGGACAGATCATAATTACAAGCTCATCATAGGTCATCATCTGTAAATCTGTGGCATTTTATAAGAGAAGACCTACTTTACAAGTGTTTCATTGAGCATAGGGAAAGGTTGTCAATGTCAGCTTCTCAGACAGGTGATCTGTTGAGAGAGTGGGTTTGAGCCTGACTCAGTCTCACCCTCAATGAACAGTAGAAACGATTCCCGAGTGGGGAGAGGAAGGCTCATAGGATAGGAGCTGGGCGCTGCAGTGACTCGGCTAGTTCAACTGTGTACACGATTTCAAATTTCTTTTTCTAACACACAACTTACAATTAAATTCCTTGGTCTCTCCCTGTTGTCACTTTTTTCATAAGACCTTACGTGAAGAGGTTAATGTGGAAAATTGTGTTTCCTGGAATGATGAGGTTAGCAGCATAGTTAGCATAGAAATAAGTGTTCCGCTTTCCCAGACATGGCAGCCTTAACAACATGTCTGGAAATGTTAAGACAAGTAATTTGAGCCCTTTCTGAGGACTCAAACAAGAAAATAAATCTAAGTAGAGAAAGGTCCTTAGGTAGTTTTTAACCACACTAACATTTTAATCTTAACTTCATTGGACATGGTAATGAGGAAGACTTTAGGGACAGTAGGAATTCTTTTAACTTTAAATCGAATTCATGTTTTCTGTGCATGTTAAGTGTATAGTGTGCAAGGTAATCACCAAATCACCAAAATCACCCATTTTTTGTTGCCGTTTTTGCAGAGCAGTTTGCTTATATTTCCCTAGAAACAGTAATACACTGTGTGCTGAGAAAGCTGAGGCTCTCCCTTGCTTCCTTTCTCCTAGGAAAGACCCAGCATTTTACATGGCCACAGCTCTGCGTGTAGATTTAATTGATTCAAGTGGAAATTTTTCTTAAAGGCTGCCTTAAAGGCTACCTGGGCAGTATGTCCTTTGATTTAATTCCAAGGTTCTCATCCTCATAGATTTTGAAGTCACTCAGCCAGAAAAGCAGATCCAGTTTTAGAAATCTCTCCTGGCTGGAAAGAGCATAAAACCTGCTCCTGCAAGGACTCTCACAAAGGCGCTGGGGAGGAGCCAGAGGCGTGATTCTTCACAAGGCTGGGTTCGCTTTCTGGACGAGATTTTTCTCACCATCACTGGGCTGTTATATAAAAACCTGCAATGTTTGCTTGTCATCCTACAGAGCAAGGAGACTCTTTATTCTATCTTTAGACTGTAACTTTAACCTAAGCCTAAAGGCAAATTCCCACGGGAAGGCTGATTATTAAATAGAAAAAAATATATATTGCAAACTCTAGTTAGTGTTGTATTTGAAAATGGTTTATAGGTGATATTCCATTATTTGGTAGTAGAGGAAGAGGAAATTAAACTCTATTCAACAAACTGATATAGTCATTAAATTCAAATGGTAGTTCCGAGCACGTCCTGCCAGAATCTAATGATGCCATTGGAGAAATATTTTTCTTCTCTCCCGTAACCCTGAAACTAAATGAACATTTCTCTTACTGACTAGTTTCACTAAGAAGGCCAAAAGGTAGCGAAAGCCTATTTCTCAATGAGGAAAAATAATCTGTGATCAATAGCTCCACTCTGATGCTCTCTCCGTAATGTATATCGGAGCCTCAGCTGCGACCAGTGGAGTGTCTTCCTGCCACCCACCACGTGGCCAGGAGCCAGCAAGGCACTTAGGGAAGCTGTCTGTCCTCACTGCCAGCCTTTGACGGCATTATATGCATCTGAATTTGGGGTGTTTTTTTCACTTCCCCTATAGGAGACTTAGAGTTCACTCTGATATTGCTATAAAAGAAAATCTTTACAAGCACAGACTTTTGCTATTTAGTCAATAAATGGTATCAAAATATATAGTCAAATGATATTCATGTGAATTATTCAGTGATGGACAGTACAACGTTAACTGAAAATAAACCCAGAAAGGTAATACTAGAATCCAATCTCATCCTGTATAAGGTGATATTATGCTATTGTTTCATTCTTGATAATATGGTACAGAAAATCACAAGTAACATTTGGTCTAGATTAAATAGCAAAGGAGAGGTTTGTAAGTTGTGTGACATTTCAAACGTCACTAGCCACAGACAAGCTAAAGAAGAGGAAATACCTATAAAATCACTAGATTACATCTATAGGAGAGAAATGGAAGGTACCTAGTGTAATGTACATATTTTAAACATAAATGAAAATTGTGTGCCCACTTGCCTCTGCCCTCCCTTTACTAAAGTAGACATTCCTGCTTAATAGTACTTAATACTTGTTTAAATGATCACTTCTCAGTAAACCAAGTCCACTTATTTTAACGATGATAATAATTCACCCAGCCACAAATTCAGCTTGTGAAAAATATCAGGTAGTTTGCTATTATTATCTTCTGTATAAATACTAATTTTCATGATTATTACCATAACACATTGGTTTTACTTTACAATTATTTAATGATTAGGATATTATTTATGGTACAAAATGGAAAACTATGTCTAAATGAAAAAAAAATAATTCACTAACTCTTACAACTCTTTCTGGTGCCTTGCAATGTAAGAAGGTCTACCTTGTGATTCAAAGAACAATGAAAACTGTTTCCTTTTTATTTGAAATGTAAAGCCATGTTCCATGGCCATGAACATAATGATTTGTACTGATGATTCAAAGCTGATTCTAAAATACAATGCTAGCCATGTTGTGCACATGTAAGCACCTCTTACATGTGTAAAGTATGATGAATTCAAGGGAAGATGATTTCCTTTCCCTTTAATCATCATTTAGTGTGAGGTTTAAAATGGGTGTGATTAAGAAATGATTTTTACAATTGCTATATATAACCTTGCTTTATAAATTTTATTAGTAAATATTTAAATATATGAATAAAACAAACTATATTAATCCATTTTACTGCAAATGAATGTTTGACTCTTTTGGCTCTGTATACACATTTGATTACTAACAATACTTCCAAAGGAACACCATTTTACATATTGTCTGACAAACATGTGCATGTTCTGTGGCATTTTGTATCTGTACATGTGTAAACACACTTTTGTATACATATACATATTCACACATACACATACATATATGTGTGCATTTATGCTTATATGTGTCTAATATATGCGTATAAGGGGATGCCACAAAGTTTCTGGAAAATGTAATTAAAAGATATGAATAAAAATATAAATATTATTTCTTAACATAAACTTCATCAAGTTCATTACACTTTCCTCAGTAATGATACCGGCCATTTATCTATTCCTGAAGAACTGAGAGTCCAGGGAATTTAACCATGTCAATACAATCTTTTTACAATGTTATTTAAAAAGAAACAAGTGCTCGTTATAGAGTCAACCTTCCCTTCTTGTAAACACAAGTTTCCCTGTGAGGCTAGTTATCAAATAGGAAAAAAAAAAAGTGTGTGTGTGTGTATATATATATACAAGCTAGTGTCTTGATGAAGATTAGGAGGCAATAACGCAACAAAATGAATATAATCATAACAATAAGTTATGGCATCCTTTAAAATAACCACATAATCAGAATTGGAATGTTCCTAACATAAAGAAGTGAGCAATGCCTGAGGAAATAAGTAACCTGATCATCCTGATCTGATTCCCCTTGTGTCCCTCTATAAAACATCACTTGTACCCTAGAAAGACATACAACTATGATATAATCATAATAATTGAAAAGAAAAAATACCAGGAGACAAAAAGAACCACATCCGAACTATAAGGGGGGTGTATAATTACTTTCCACTGAAAATATCCCAAAATTGCCCTGGTCTGAGGAGAGGAATGAGCAGGAACATGGTTTAGGAGAAGCATCGTCTCTGGCGAAGTTTTCCCAGTGGTTTTGTTTGGCAGATTTTCTCAGGGATTTTCATAATAAAATGTCATCATTCTTTGGCCCTCTAGAAGTCAACAAGCAAAATGCCTTGAGCATCCCCCAAACTGCTGCCATGACCTTTACTCTTGACAGGTCCGTTTTTGCTTTGGCGGGACCATTTCCACCTCCTAGCAGCCATTGCTCTGATGGTGCTGTCTCCAGATCACACTGGTAAAGTGTTTCTTGTCTTGTTGCAGTTCTTTGAGGGAATGCTTCAGGATCCTGGTCCTACACTCCTTTAAAACTTCCACTGAAAGCTCTGCTCTTGTCTATGGATGATCCGCTTTGGCCCCCATCCTGTGGGTGGCTCACTCAACTCTAACCTTTAGTCACAATGATGGAAACAACCGACTGAGGTGTCCGTGTGTTGTGTTGGCTAATTTTTCTCCTGTTATTCATCCTCCTACTTCTATCAGAACACAAATGAGATGAATGAAAACGGCTGGTCTGCGGCTGCAGGCTTCATCATCAACAGCCTCTCATCCTTTCTGAAAAGGAGTGGCCCATTTATGAAGTGATGAGTGTGGGGGAGCATTGTCCCCACAAACGTTTTGTGAAACATCAGTAATTTCACCGTTCTTCCAGCCAAACGTGCTTCAATTTTAGCAGAAATTACTTTACTCTCACAGATGTTTGTTTTGTTTTGTTTTTTCAAATTGATGCCTTGTCCTTCTTAATGCCTTAAACTAGATCCTGTTCTGGTAGTTGTAACAAAATAACAAGTTAGTGTAAGTTTACTTTGCTGCAAAAATTTGACTTCCATGCACAGTTTTTTTTTTCATAATATCTGTGTGCATTTTCTGTGAACTCTTTCAAGATGTGCTATGCGCAGTTGATGGTTTCAGTGTATGTAAATGTTCAATTTTAGTAGGCAATGCCTAATTGAATTTTGATGTGTTTGTATTATTTTATATGCCCGTCAAATGCAGATATGAGATCTAGTGGTTACCCATCTTTGAAAATTCTGACTATCAGATATTAAAGTTCTTGTTTATATGGTGAATGTAAATTTTGTTATGCACATTTTGATTACTAATGAAGTTGAAAGTGTACAAAGACTTAATGATCATTTGTAATTCCATTTCTACAAAATTTTATTTGCACTTTTAACCACTCTTCAACTGGTTTTGTGTTTTTCTAGATATTTGAAAAGTTATTAATATTCTACATATGAGGTATTTGTAGGTAAAATAGTTAGCAAAAGTTTTGTTAAGTTTGTAAGTTACAGTTTTACTTGTAAATATTTTCTAGTATGTAATGATAACCAGAAATTCTAGAATTAAATATAATTACATTGATTAATATTTCCTCCTTTTCACCTGGTGCCCTGAAACATAATTTCCAATCTTGTGTTCAAAAAATATTCTCTTATATTTTAGGCTAGAATATTAGTTTTATATTTTATTATTACTTTCCCCAATAATTCTAGTTGTTAGTACATTTACCTAAAAGTCATTTAAATTGCATATTATCACAGAAATGTGATACATCATTTGATTTTTAACATGATATTACTTTCTATTTTCCTTTTTCCTCTATTTTCCTTATCTCTGGATTTTTGTTTAATTGGATATTTTTCATGATTTTATTATTTTGTCTTGATTAATGTGGAATTTTATACAATGTGTTTATTATTTTATGATTGCAGAATTTTGATGTTATATTTATATTAAAATGTTTGCATTTTTACTTTCTTCTTAGACAATACAAGGTTTTGAAAATTATTTGATTCCAACCTTTACTCCCTTTAATGCACCTTAGTCCATAACTTTAGTTTTTCCTACTTTGGTTTTTTGAGCCAAAACAAAACAAAACAAAACAAAAAACTGTCTATTTTTTGTTTTTTATAGATATTGTTTATACATATGTTTGCATATACACTGTACTTACCATTTACTTTATATATCTCTATTTCTTACATTTAATATTTTTCTCCTGGCTTAAGACTCCATTTCTCAAATTCTATGTATACAAGTATAAACAGTCGGATCTTATTCCCCTTGTAGTTTGTACTTACAAATTTTCTTTTGTTATTTCTGCCTTCTTCATATATATATATATATAATTGAATTGAATTATATATATATATATATATATAATTTCAAAATGGTCAGGCATAGATTTTAAAGTCTTGTTAATCTACAATCCAGAGCTTGATTTAACATCTAGTTTGTCATTTGAAACAAAACAAAACAAAAAAAAGGAAATAAAAATGGAAATAAAAGTAGCATTTTAAAAGAATGGTATGGCAAAAATTCTTTCAGATAAATATTTCTTGCATAGGATTCCAAAATACATAAATTATTTGAAAATTTTGGAAAAAAAATGACTTGGAATTTTAACAGAAGATTGTATATGTGAGTTTCCCAAAGTATCCACATGACCAATAGAGATAAGAATTACGAACGAAAGTATGGGTGTCTGTTCCCTTCAAATCTCAAATCTCAGGCTGAAATTTGATCTCTAAAGTTGGCGGTAGGTCCACGTGGTAAATGTTTGGGTTGGGGGGGTGGCTCCGCATGAAGGACACCCCAAGGTCCTAAGTGAGCTGTTTGTTTAACAGAATGTGAACAGCCCCCTCTTCCTCCCTGTCCTGCCACGCGACACCCCTTTGCCTCTGCCTTGATGGGAAGCTCCCTGCAGCCTTTACCCGAAGCAGGTGTTGGCACTATGCTTCCTGTGCAGCCTGCACAATTATGAGCTAACTAAAACTCTTGTCTCCATAAATAACCCAGACTCAGGTTTTCCTCTCCAGCAATGTAATGCAACCATAGATTAAGTCAGCTCCCTGCTCTAAATATCAAACGTATTAAAAATAGTGAAGGCAGGTAAATGATGTAAATAAAGAATCGTGCCTAGGACGACACAGACCTGAGCGAAGACTCTTCCCTAATACAGCTTCACATACTCAGACCACTATGCTCCAAATGTTTTCCTCTTTCATACCTTCTGTCTGTACTTTGTTACGTTACACCTGCCTATCGACCTTGAGGGCTTATCATTATATATGTATGTGTGTCCTTGTATAAGCCCCTTAAGAACAGAGATTGTTGTCTAAAACTTTTCTCTCCTCACTGTATTTTCGGTTCCTATCACAGTGATTTACACTCAGGAGAAACTAATGTGTCTTTCTGTGTGCAGTGTTGATTTTACTATGGAATATGTGAATTAATCAGTAAATACCTGATTTTATACAGGACACAAAATATTTTCCCCAAAATGCAGTAAGATAAAAATGGAGGTTTTGGTACGTCATCAAAGGGACATGTTCTGCTTTAATATATTAATCAATAAATACATCATTTTATACAGGATTTGAAATATTTCCCAGAAGATAAAAAGGAAGATTTAGGATAATAATTTATATGCTCTCTTGTCAAATCAAAGATACATATTCTGCTTCTTTTCTAAAACTGGCCCCCAAATTGTCATACACACACACACACACATATCAATTCAATTCAACACAGATGTCTTTATGTAATCACCTACTATATATCAAGCTTTATTTTACATATGGTTTAAATGACACAATAAAGGTATATAACATCATAAACCCTAATTTAAAAGACGTGAAATGTCTTAGAATGGCATGAGCAAATATCCATTTTCTGCTAAGTCATGTTATCCTAGATTTTATTTTCAGTCTAAGATACTTTGACAAAACATATTATAGTGTTAAGATTCCCAAAGGTGGGGCATGAGTATGAGTCTTACAGATGTTCTCATCAAGTACCAATGCCTCCTCCTTTCTATAAAATCTTATAGGTATTTATAGTAACATGCATTTGGTGTGAGAGAATGTGTTACATTGTTTCCAGAAAAGATCAACCATTCTTATTTTTATTTCAGCAAACTCTACTGCTAGTGACAGTTTCCATAACATCTTTCAAAAGTCTCCAAATGTGTTCTTGCTTAATGGTCCTTCCTTTTAATTCCTCATAGAAAATATTCAACATTTATTTGTAAAAGGAACAAGAGGCGACTTTCCTCCTCCCAAAATTTAATGTATCCTTCTTCACAATATGGGGGGACGTGATATTAAAGTAAATAAAATCTCTAGGGGGCTTAGGAGACAGGAAATGGGAAAGTAGGGGTGACCCAAACAAAGAGAGCAATGTCTAGGAGGAATAACATCTTAGGGGATATAAAAGACCTACGTTTATACAAATTAAAATAACTTGCTACATATTTGGTCTATTGTGATGAGTAAATTTCAACAGCAAACATGGTTTAAAATACTATTTTATTTTGCCGGTCTATCCTAGCCATCACTAATTTCTTGCCTTGAGAATGGCTATGGATATGAAGGCTAAAAGGCGGGTCTTTTTAAATGCCACTCACATGAGTTCAGAAAGAAATGGAGTAGAAAGTTAAATATTTCTCACAGAAAAAAAGAAACATTCTTTTAATTCTCTGTCCACTAAAGTGTTGCCAGGCCATGTCATTTTAATATGCAGTTAACCAGAGGATGGAAATGTTATGATTTATCATGACAGGGTAAATAAAGCGATAAGGACAAATCTAATTTAAGCATGCATCAGTGAGCGGGCCTTTTCACTCCTGCTTGACAGCTACCCAAAATCATCATGAAAGGCAGGATGCATTAAATGTGGGAGACGGGCTTTGAAACACACTAAAAGCCTGTTGTGTACTTAGGGGTTCTGCAGCCTTCTCCTAAATCACTGATTTCTGGCGGAGATGTGGGAAAGCTCATTGTGATCCTCTTAAGCGTTTACACGTCCTTCTGCACTTTGAATTTTTAGTACGGCTGATTCATCTAACAGGCACCCTGGATATGAAATTTATCTTTGCCATTTACTCGTTGGAGTTAACTGTACAAGTTTCTTAATAAGCCATGCCACCATTTCTCTTTGTACAAAATGCCAAATACCATCATGTTAAACTATTAGAGTTTTGTGACTGTGGATGAGACAATATGTCTAAAGCAATATGGCAGCTTTTAGTAATTGTAAAAGCTCAATATGCATGTAGACATTAGCCATTGTTATTATTGACGGAAGGCTTAACAGTTACATTGACCTTCAATAAAAGTAAGAGAGAACCTTAAATAAGTGGATTCAGTAACTTTAACGTCTTGTTCTCTAATAGGAATAATATGAGAAATTATAGCTGTGGTGGGTCATTTAGCTAGATTTGAGGCATAAATAGTTAAAATCTGGTGTCCTCAGATGTATACAACTCTGATGGACCCAGAGGCTCAATGTGTCTATTTTGAATAGCCACTTAATGTAGCTTAAGTTTCTATTCTACTAGTTGGAGAAGAAGAAGAAAAGAAAGAGAAAAAACAAAACAAAACAGGTTTTTCCTCAAAGAATAATTATTTTTAGAGTAACACAACTCCATAGGCATTTTTTTAAATCATTGCTTATGTAGACCCATTTCAGAGGACTATTTTGTGTATGCAAAAATGAATAGTAAAAACACACTTTTCCATATATGCCAAATTGTAGTGTTATTTTTCTTAAGGAATGCCTAGGGCATAATTTGGGATTTTTCATAATCTATAAGTGATTGGAACGTGATGAGTCTGTGTTGCAGGGACACCTGTGGCATCGATGGTTCAGCATGAATTAAAAAAAAAAAAAAGAGAGAGAGAAAGAAAAGAAAAAAAAAAAAAAAACAGGATGAGAAAAGATTAACAGCAGCTGACATGATGTTCTCACTGAGTTCCAGGAACTGGGAAAAAGAATTTATCGACCTTCATTTAATACGACAACCCTTAGAGCAAAGTAACTAATTTCACACGGGAGGAATTAGAGGTTAAGAAACTTGTCCAAATACAATCAGGAGTTGAACTTCGGTTTGGGCTCATGATAGCTGCTGCTGGGTCTCATTATGCTTATAATAATTCTTTTGAGTATCTTGCATTGGTACTGAGCAAAACTGCACAGAGACCCCTGTAGTTAACTTTTTCGTGGTTTGCATCTTATGACTAAGTGTTGTTCTTTACATGCCCGGATTTGATTTTAACATATGTACATATCGACTTGGTTACTATCAACCTGTTTCTGCCACAATGTGCTTGATCAAATATTTTAGTCACAAACTGTAAACTTGGTTTAGTTTTATTTTCCTAGTAACACAACTGAGCAAAAAAACCCTAGCTCCACTGAAATGATAATTAAGATTTTTATATCTCGATTTTCGAATTTGAGGTTTCAAGTGGAATATGGATTCTATTTAAAGGCAAAATTTGAGAAGTCATGAATTTTTTTCATAAAAAGAATGAAAATATTCACTGAAGTCATCTGCAGCTATGGCGTATGTGAGCGCTCATCTGACTTCCAAACTGAGAAATTAGAAAATAAACTGAGACCGTAAGCCGCCAGCTACTGTATGTTCCGTGCCATGTCACATTCTGAAATGTGTAGGATATATTTGGGTATTTAAGAGAAGATGAGTATTATTTGATATATTCTTATATGTGTGTACTCACGCACATATATGTATTTATACTGATATGAAAAATGGGTCTAGCCCCTGAGGGACTATTTCTGCCTGTTTCCTAAAGGAATGAATGAGCAGCTAATAGATAAACTACTTTGTTGCTTGTATGGTGATGAGTGGATAGGGTTTGCTTCACATTTCTGTTTTTTTGTTTTGTTTTTAATGTTTAGCTCTGAGCTTGCACTCTCTTCTCATAGGAAAAATGAATTTATGAACTTTGAGAGCTACCTTTCTTAGAGAAGTCATGCCTGAGGGTGACTGTCATTGAAGGATTTATGCACATTTTCTCCCCAAATATTAAACCCAATTTAATTTGGTTTGCTAAGTTTTAACTTCAAATCTTCTCACTAGCATTTCCTAATGAAGGGGTAGCAGGGAGATGCTTCCATTTTCTAACAGACACATGAAAAGGAAAAAAAAGATGAAAAGGAGGATTGCGGGAAGAAAAACACCTCCTTACAGGGAGAAACACTCTCCGTTACAGTTCTTGATCCTACACAAAGAACATTGCGTAAGCGTGAAAATGTTGGCAGATTTTAAGACTGTTTTCACGCTGTAGGCCATTTGATGCTGAGTGTAAGATTTATTCTGAAATAATTTAAAGTGTTATTCGTCAAGACACTTAGTCATATATAATGAAACATCTTCTGAATTTGTAAACTTGTCTTGGTTTTTGTGGTATTCCTTTTCATTCTCTTCCTCAAACTTATTACTCTCTCCTGTTATCAAAGACTATCAAGGTCAAATATTCTGCTACTGCCTTTGATGAATCACTTTTATACTCTGGAAATTCAACAGTGCCAAAAATTCCCTTGTGTGTGTATGTAGAATAGTCTGCACATTTGTGTGTGCGATTGCCTATGAAAAATATTAATATTCATTATAATATTTAATTATTTAATTATTTATTTTTTTTCTTTGTCTTGAAAACTACTTAAATATTTATGATAAGTGTATAAATGTCTGCCTCGCTTGGTTCAAGGCTTATCAGAATTAAATTCTAGAAAATCTAGTAGTGTTTAAACATATCCTTGAAGTTTAATGTCCTCTAAACATATGAAGAATGGGAGGTGAAAAGATTTGGTCAAGGTCACATACCTGGGGAGTGTAGAGCTCTATTAAAGAGGCCAACTGAATAAGCATGTGGCCAAAGATCACTGTATTACCATTATATGGTGTCTTACCTTCCAAAGATTTTTTGTAAAGATTTAATGGGATAATGTATATTAAAGGACAATACATATTTTTAAATGGATAAATGATAATCAATTTTATTTTTTTACATATATATGTTAAAAATAAGTCGTGACTTAGCAGAATGAAGTGTTTTAGGAATTGAGCAAATAGGTTGGCCCAACCAGGAAATAGATAATACTTAACAGAACATTAGAAAGTTAAAGTTGAAAATTCTGTTGGGCCAGGTAATGGAGGCTCTTAGATACCAAGCTTAGGGTATTAATTTTACTGCTTATGAAACCTAGAGGGAAATTGAACATTGTTTCATAGAGATAAAACCTGGGTGAGTTTTCTGTGTTTTAAGAAAGTTACTGAAAACTATTATGTAATATAATTGGGTGGGGGTACAGGAGAATGTGGCAAGATGACCAGATGGTTGAGCATTACATTACTTGAGGAAAGAAATATTTGCGTAGATGAGGGCAACGAACATTATAAAAAGGTGGCAAAGAAAAGTGTGTACACATAGGAAGAAATATAACAAATCAAGAATATAGAAGCAAGGTTAAAATATTCTGCCTTTGATATTTCAAACTGCTAGAAATTCTATATTCATTTAAGTCTCACCAGATGTTTGTGTTACATAGCATATTTATGAGATTCGTTTTATTCCCATTATACAGTTGAGAAAACAGATTCTCAAAATTAAAAATAATAGTCTTACATCAACCACAAAGAAAAGGTGTAAGTAGTAATCTGATACAGACCTTGGCTTCAAAATTGGAGCTGTTTGTATCCCCACTGTACTCCATGCCACAAAACACTGGGCAAATAACTGTGAAGTAAGCAAGCAATTTCAAATTGTTCGTCTGAGTGGACAGTAGCAATTCTTACCAAATTAGAAGATGTAGACATAAGAACATATTTTGATGAGGAAATTATGTATCCTGCTTTGAAATTTTGAGGTTTAAATACAGAGAAAACTACAGAGTTAGAAAATTTCATTGCCTGCAGATATAAATTATAGCTTTTTTCCAAGGACTATGCAATGTAGCCCCACTACTCCTTATCATCATCATCATTCTGAATCTAGACCATTGAAGAGATTTGACATGTCACTATGTATAATTGACACTTCATAAAAGAATGCAGAGTACTTCAATGTGATCCCATGACATAATACTACCCACTTCTCCCAGGAAAATTGTATTGCCTGTTTTGAAGAACTGAAGGAGCAATTGATCCTTTGTGGTGGTCACCTCCTCATCCATGAGACTATGTGTATAATACCCATCAGTTTTTCTCAAATCTAATCACTGATTGCCAGGAACTTAGGAAGCTGGGGTTCTCTTTGACAAACAGTGTACAAAAAAAAAAAAAAAAAGTTGACGAACATGAGGCTGAAGTTCCTTCATGTTGATGGAATACTGAGTCACCACGATCCCTGGGTCCTATTTTCTTTCTCTTTTTTTGTCTTTTGGTATCCTTTGATATCTGTGTGTGCTCATGAAGCCAATCCAGAGCCAGATGTGAGTATTTGCAACGTGATTTCTTTTAAAATCTAAGTCTGGTGGGAGGAGAGGAACTATAAAACTAAACATAATCTCTCAACAAATTTCCTAATAGTATAAACGGAAAATCTGAAAACTTCATAATACTAATATGTATATCTCTCCATAGAGCCTGAAAACTTTTTTCTGACAAGACTGAACCATGGTTTGTTGTGTCTTGACCCAGAGGCATTTCTAAAAAACATGTTCCCTAAGTACCGCGTGATAGCCAGAGCCACGAGGAGTTGTTCATAGATCTGGAGAAACCCACGGGGGTCTGTGGTCTCACTGACAAAAATCAGAATCAGGCTTCTGAAGGCTTGCAACCATGAGACTCAACGAAGGCTAGATTGGGCGCTCACCTTCCTACGCCATGTAAGAGTGTTCCCTAAAATGGGTTGCCATCAGTCTTATTCTAATCACCCATAGATCCCTAATCTCTTCAGCAAATGCAGAGTGACAGTTAGATGAGATTATGCCTGGGCTGAACTCCCCAATTCTTTTCTTTCTACATTTTTTCTTTGGAGTGTCATTCATGTTTACTTTAAGTTCTTAAAATTTCTACAATCTTCATGTTTTCCTCTTGGTATGGATTCACAAACATAAGTGCACACACCTACACACACACCATTCATTCAAAATATGGAAAATCTGCTGCCCAGCAGATTTGAAGCTAGTCACCAATGATTGACAGAATGAAAACAGGCAAAATTTGACAAAATTTATATGAGAAGCAAGAATTTTCACTGAAATAACTCTGTACCTAAAAGAACTATATCCTGTCCCAATTTTGCCACCCTGCATAAGCCTTTTTATTTCTTTCAGTTTCACTTTTCAAAGTGATAGGAAAAAGAAAATAAGAATTCTTTCTTCAGCCGGATATTGGGAGTGTTATGAAAGACAATATTAGCTAATATACTAAGAATTTTATACATATTTTAGATATATTTCTTTTTATTGATACTGGCTTTACTTACTTAACCTCATTTTTCACTATAGAGCTTTAAATAACTGATGAAAATATACTAATACGACATGTTAATGTAAACATTACTTACATTCAAAGAAAGGAGCAATAAAAAGTCATATGTTTGAGGCTTGAACATATGTTTGAACGTGTTATTATTATTAATATAAACATGAAAATAATAAATAGGTATAATTTGAGTGTTTCAATGTTAAAAAAACATTTTAATTTACTTTGCTATGCATTTATTTTACATAATGCTGGAACTGTGCCATCTGTGATAACTAATGTTTCATAAATTATTTAGAATCTTCATTTTTTTCAATATTTTCCTCTTTGTTGATGAAGAACAGTTGCAATATTGTCTTTATTTTATTCTTTTATTTTTCTACTAGAGGAAAATATAAAAATCCTTCTGATTTCTAATAATATGGGATTTAATACCATGAAATTAGCACATTAAACTACAAACATTTCAATAGTTAAGCTACATACAATTTTATTAATACGTTATGACAACTGAACACCCATTTCCAAAAAATGTAAGCATTTCAAGGAATGTAAATGAGAATTTAAAAGAAACCACCCCATAGCAGATGTTAGCAAGCCTTTTTCCTCTTACTTAGAATGGAATAAACATATGGAATGGCCTATCTGGTGCAATTGCTTTAGTTACAAAACACAAGGATCATTCAAGAAACAATTAGATTCTGCTCTAACGAAATGAAACACTTAAAAAGGATGGGTCCTGATGGGCCTGTAGTCCTGATGAGAGAGTAGCTCCAGTTAAACCCTTTATGAAGCTATCTTCATTTGAATGTAAATATCAACACCATATACTCATATCATGATTTGGAAGCACTGTGGAGACTTTTCTTCTTTGCAAGAGTGGAAAGTGTGTTGATAATATTCCATGGCTGTAATGCAGATTGCCTATAGGTAGTAACTTTGTTTTCATTCCCTTTAAACTTAAGAGAAAGAAAGAGTTCTCATTATTTTAATTTCTTCATTTTTAGGATAATGTTTATTGGCGGTATAATAGTTTCCTGTGTATCAGGAAACTATTTTTGTGATTAAAATCAATTTTAGATATATTCCAAAGCACATAACCTGTGGCTCAAAGGAGTAGGGTGCCAGCCCCTTATACCAGAGGTGGTGAATTCAAACCCAGCCTTGGCCAAAAACTGCAAAAAATAAATAAATAAATAAATAAATAGATTAATTAATTAATTAAAAAACCTAAAATGTGTAAGGAAATAAATTAGGTGTATTGATGAGTAAATAAAAATTATGAACTTACAAGACAGGTCAGAATATAGTATTGAAAATACAATATAGCATGTGAAAATGTCTAAAAGGAGAAACTTTTGGCATTCAAAAGTTTGTCTTTCATCAGCCAACTTGGATGTAGCATACTTGAATATGATGTCAAGAAAACTTTTGTTTTCCCAAAATGATACATCTATTTTAATGTTACAATTTTTTTTTTCTTTTCTCTCAAGGCACTCTTGCAAGAGACATCATCCACCATCATAGAGTGTTGAAAGTGCTCAGTCTATCTCGTTTTAGGAGAGTGGGGGATGGGATCTCTTTCTGTAGTCCAGACTTGAGTGCGGTGGTGCTATCATAGCTCACTGCAGCCTCACACTCCTGAGCTCCTGAGAATCTCTGCCTCAGCATCTCTAGGAGCTGGAATTATATGCGGGAGCTTCTGTACCTGGCTCGGTCAGTCTTCTAAATACCTTTATCTGTCCTGAATGCTTGGTTGTGCTGCATATATTATGAAAATGAATAGCTTTTTAATATCCAAAAATAAAGTTATTTTTTAGGTGTATATTTTAGACTAGGAACATACATCACCACCATCCTTAGAGTCAACTATACCCCTACAAGAAATGTTTACTATTCCTTCTCTTTTCTGTTGAGGATTAATTTATCTAACTCCTAAGTCCCACGTGTCCTTGGTGTGTTGTGGGCAACATTCATAATGGTGCCTTACAAATAATATTTGCAGAAGAAAAATATTTGCTTTTCAGTAAATCATGACTATCATCAAAGTTACAATTTTAATGAATATTATTTTATACATCATGCATATGCTAAGTAGTGACCCTCAAAATAGTGTTATGTTTTACTTATTTTGAATTTTCCTTAGTTTTGATACTTAATGAAATTGAACCAGGGACCAAGATAGAGATACTAAAAAAAGCATGAAATGCATTTTCCAAGTGAACTTAAAGTGACCTACTTTGATTTCAGGTGCACTATTTGTAACGAAGGAAAGATACCGTAATTACAGCATATTCAATCAAAATTTTTTCTGTATGTTTGTGTGTGATCTCCCTACTAGAAATTAACCTGTTGAGGTAGAGAGCTATACCCTAATTATGTCTAGAGTACATAGAAGGTTATCACAAAATGTTTGTGGACTATAAATTAATTATTAATTCAAATTTGCTTAATTTATGGGCATATACTGCTGAAGCATGCACCTTTATCTGATTAAGCCTCTGCAAATTAGATGCTAACTCTACCAAGGCAAATCTTAAGACTGTCCTTGAACATTCATTTCTCTCAATTTAAATCTACTTTGGGGTGATGAAATATAGTCCTTTAGGGACTTCTTGTTTTTACCCATATAGTCTCAGCAGCTAAATGTCTTTTATCTACTAATTGCGATGCATTATCCACATCCATCCTTGTGATGTTATGGCTTCAGGTCACCAGTTCCAATGTGCACATGTGAGTGCGTCCACACACATCTTTTTTCCTAAGATTATATCTTCAAAGTCTTCTACAAGATATACTTACACAGTATTGTAGTGGTATAACACAAAACAGCCTGCCAGGCAGCAAAATTTCTATTTTATAGATACAAAGAGACTAATTACTTATTTAAATACATTTCATAAACATATATTGTGCACCTAGTAAGTATACAAAACATAATCACATAATGAGATTGCACCTTTTGCTCTTTTGATATACATATATATATATATATATTTTTTTTTTAACACAGTTTTACAAGGTTGCCCTCAGTAGAGTGCTGTGGCATCATAGCTCACTGCAACCTCAAACTCTTAGGCTTAAGCGATTCTCTTGCCTCAGCCTCCCAGTAGCAGGGACTACACGTGCCGGCCACAACCCCTGGCTGTTTTTTTGTTGCAATTGGCCCAGGCCGGGTATAAACCTGCCAGCCTTGGGATATGTGGGTGGTGCTGTAATCACTGTGCCATGGGCACCGAGCCACTTTTGATCTTTTTAATATTAACAGTTTTTTTCTTTAATGAACATAGTAGAAGAGATGTTTCTGTCTTTGATTAATTTCTGTACCAGAGTGATAAATTTAATAAATGGTTTTGACATTTGGTATTCAAACAACAAGAGAATGACTCTCTTGCACTGAGTTTTCTTACATAACAAAACAGGACCTTTGGAGTTTCAAGTATGAGATTTCACCATGCAAATTATTCAGCAGAATCCAGCTCAGCAGATGACATGAGTGTATTACAGTCATAATGAAATACTGGTCCAAGTAAACTCAGTAATGCTAATGAATGGCAACCTTACTTTCCCTCTCAGGCGAACTAAACCTTAGACAGGCGTCTTCCTTTTCTGGGCCCCGATCTCTCTTTCCTTGGAGCATTTACTGTAGATAATTCATAAATTCTTTCTCTATTTTTTTGATTTATAAATCTTTTCAAGGCATGTCATTCTCAAAAACATTTCAGCCACTTGAAATGAAACAATCTTCTAGGAGGACAGGCCCTTATCTTCCAGTTTCTGTGGGTGGGCAGGGCCTTACCTTCAGCAGGCACCTTGCTCTAAGTGGTAAAACCACTCCTGGTCATGGAGATAGAAAGTTTACTTTTCCCTTAGATAGGGCCAATTAGCAAACAATAAGCCTAACACTTGATCCCCCCGATTCCAGTTCTTAGAAGTCCCCCAGCTTTTTATTCTAGTTTAACTCAGTTGCGAATGAGTTCTACCTCTCTGCTCTATTCAGATAACCTTGAACAGTTCTTTCTGTTTTAACTTTGCCCAGAGCATCTTTTGCTTTGACATTAATCACAAAAAGCAAACATATAATTCGGGAAAGAACGTTTACTTTAGTGTTCTAACTTCACTAAAACACGGTCATTCACTGAGAAGTCTAAAGAAAATTTTGTTTTTAAGAAAGTGAAGTTCAAAGTAAAATTTTAAATTAATGAATGCTCATATATAAAATCATATACTAACTTGACAAATGACAAATCTTAACACAATCTTTGAACATTTACTTCTCACATTCTAAATCTAGTTTGGGGTGAGAAAATGTAGTCCTTTAGGACTCCTTATCTGCTGCCAGTATGACCACCACAGATTCTTCCAAATCTGGTTGCTTTTACTAACTATATGCTACATTTTTACCATCGTCTTTCTTTTTTGGTTCCTTCATGCAATATGGTGTGAGATCATTTGAACTTCATATGACCCAAAGACATGACATCAGTAAATTTTCTTGTTTTTTTTTTTTTTTTTTTTTTTAGGAATAAATGGTTTTGTACATAGGATGGGGAACAATATAAATCCAAAACTTACAGATAAGGATTAGGTTTATCACTCATCTCTTTTAAAGTTTAAATGAATATACAGTCAAAGCCAATAGGGTACTGCCTTTAAACGTTATCTGTATGGATTTCCAAGTAAATCACAGGACTGTATACTGTCTTGGAATGTCCTCAGAAGGCTCTGTCATTGATCAGGTAACAGAGTAAAAACCCCAGAGGCCTTTGTTTCAAACAGATGAGGGAAAGACACAGGGTCAAAGAAGCTATTCAACCTTCGTCTTCCTTCCTTGTGGCTTGTGGTCTCCTCCTCATCTGCTTCCACCTCGGAAGCCTCTTCAGCCTCCAAAGCCTCCCAGGCCTCTGCCACCAAATCTGCCTCAGCCTCCTCTGCCACCATCTTGATCATCTCTGCTTCCAGCACCATCCCCAAAGCCACCTTCACCCCTTGGCTTGGCCCCCTCCAAGGTAACTTTGTTTCCATCAATTTCACCATCTTTCATGGCCTCCTTTGCAGCTTTGGCATGTCCCTCACTGTTGAAGTCTACAAACCCAACCCTTTGGAAGACCCAGTTTCCCTATCAGTGACTATCCATGCATGAACAGAGCTGTCAAACAACTCCTTCAATGTCTTTTCAGTGGTATCCTCAGACAGATCTTTGACAAACAGAGTTTGGGACGGCTGGCTTTGGGCATTAGGTGATCCTCTGGGTGCTTGTAACTACAGCCTGATTGCTCTGCCCTCAATTTCCCGTTTATTACAGGAATTTGAAGCTTCTTTAGCATTTTCAAATGAAGCAAATTCTATAAATGCATACCGTTTAGATTTGCTATTTTGGTTCTGGGGCACTTTGATAAAAGTTGCCTTCTCAAACACTTCCTGAAGAGTTTCTTTTGTTGCACTGTAGGACAGGTTCCTTAAAACCAGAGTTTGTAATTTGGCACACCAAGTACTATACTTTCCATCTCTATAGTATTGACTTTGACTTTTTCCCCCAGTGTTGTACAGGGAAATGGATTGACTGTCAATCTCTGTTCCCTGCTTTTCTTCAAATGTTTTTCTCTGCATTAGCTTCTGTCTTAAATTCAATATAAACAATCCCTTTACTCTTCTCATCCTTGCTGACTATTCTGATCTCCATAGCAGCTTCAAAAACTTCTTTTAATTCATCCTGAGTGACTTTGTAAGGAAGGTTTTTGGCCCAAAGTGTTCTCGCATCTTGATCTTTCTTACTGTCTTTCTCTTTTGGTTTCTCTAGTTTGATTTCATTGCCAAAGACTTTCAAACCAGTGAGCTCAAAGGCTTTTTACAGGTCTTTAGCAGATTCAAAATCCACATAGCCAAACTTTCTAGTCATACCAATTCTGACATCCACAACAGCAAGATCATTTTTAGCAAAAACATCACTGATTCCAATTTTTAATTCAGGAGCAGATTTGTTAGAATTCAGGTTTCCAACAAATAGATTGAAAGATGTAGTCGGTTCTGTCCCTTCCACTTTCTGTTTCTTGGCTTCACGAGCTGCTTTTTCCCCATCATTTCCTTCTTTTGTTTTCCAGATGCTTCTTTGACAGGCTTTCCTCCTCTTCACCATCATCACCATCATCATCTTCTTCTTCTTCTTCCTCTTCAGCCACACTCTTAGCTTTCACAAGTACAACTTTTGCAGAAGCTTTCTTTCCTTTGGTTGGTGTGGTCTCCATAGCTTCTTCAGAGTCATCTTCCTCCTCCTCATTGCCATCCTGATCATCTTCATCCTTTGAGGCAGGAGCAGCCACTGCTACTTTCATCACTGCTGGTTGAAATTCATCCTCTTCCACGTCTTCGTCTTCACCCCTCCTCATCATCCTCCTCAGTGTCCTCCTCATCATCTTCTTCATCACTGTCTTCCTTCCCAGCATTCTTGCCGTTCTTTGTTCCCTTGGCGCAATGGCAGCTCCCTTCTTAACGGGGGTTGCTACCAATGCTTTAGTGGGTGTATTTCCCTTTTTGCCATGTGTTGCCACTGCTTTGGCTGAGTAACCATCTTCTTGGCCTGTGGGGCTGCTGCCTTTTTGCCTGGGGTGACAGCTGCTTTCTTGGCAGGTGTGGCAACTGAATCTTTTGTTGGAGAAACCACCAGTTTCTTGGCTGCAGTTGCTGGAGCCTTCTTGCTTTTCTTCTGAGGGACGATAACCTCTTCTCACTGCTGTCATCATCCTCATCTTCTGACATTTCCTCATCTTCACTATCTTCTTCTAACCTCCTTTGGGGGAGGAGCCATTTTCTTGGGGTCACCTTGATTTGTAACTACCAGACACCGCACTTCACCTCTCCGCCTAATCGCCAAAGGCTGCGAGACCTCCCCGCTAAGCGAGACTTCCTGCAGCCTGGCGTCCGGAAACGCGCAGGGACTGCGCAGGCGCTCCTTCCCGCTAATGTAATCGCGCGAGATTTCCCTGCAGCCTGGTGTCCGGGAACGCGCAGGGACTGCGCAGGCGCTCCTCCCTGCTAACTGAGACTTCCTGCAGCCTGGCGTCCGGGAATGCGCAGGGACTGCGCAGGCGCGCCTCCCCACAGCGCCTTGTTTTCTGTTGTTCTTTTTCTATAGGTACTAGAGAATTTGTATGACAATAAGCACAATTATACTGATGCAATTAAAATTTCTGTTATGGAAATTCTGCATGATTCTCAGAAAGAAAACATCAAAGGAATCCTAAGAGCTTCATTTGTGTAGCACGGATGTCCTCACTGTCTAGGGAGGACCCTTCACGTCTGACCCTACATTGTTGAGCTGTGCTCCCACATCACTCTCACCCATTTTTTTATTGTTGTTGTTGTCTTCTAATTTTTATTTATTTATTTATTTATTTTATTGTTGGGGATTCATTGAGGGTACAAGAAACCAGATTGCACTGATTGCATTTATTAGGTAAAGTCCCTCTTACAATCGTGTTTTGCCCCCAAAATGTGTGGCACACACCAGACCCCACCCCTCTCGCTCCTTCCCTCTCACCCATTTTTAGAGAAGACTTATTGATCAGTTTTCTCCTTTTTGTTTTTGTTTTTGTTATTAACTTTCCATTTATTTACATTAATCACTGAGAGAAATTGTCTTTCCTTAGCTATGTAGCATGATCACAACTGTGAATTGCCTTTTAGGAAACCAGTGACTTGAAGAACTCCCCTTACTCCCCATCCCTCTAATTCTCCCCACTATACATCTAGAGATTTCCATTCCCTTCAAATGGGAAAAGCGAAATATTGATCCTTAGCACTTTTGTGCATCAACTGTCTATGTCAGCACCTCACATCTAATGGGCATTTAATAAATGTTTGAATTAATTAATATATGAACTAAGGAAGTATCATTGATAATTTTTGAACCAAAAATATGTGCAAAAGTCCTGAATTATGTAAGATTCTAAAATCTTAATCATGAGTCAGGACAGTCTTTCTGAAACTCGTAAAATGTGTATCTGTAATATTTTCTTTCCATGACACATAAAACTATGTGTCATTGAAGGTCAAATTCTTACCCATATCTGAATTGGGTGAGCACAGTAGTTTGCAAAGATTTTATTTTTATTTTTATTTTGGTAAGCATATCTTCTTACCCTCAGTATGAAAAGTTACTCTCATACACAAACTCAAATTAAATTATATAACCCGTTAATGCTTCATTTAGTTTATTGGGCTCACTGTCTGTGCAGTTGCTTGTCCTTAGATTTTTTATTCTTCTATCAGTGTTGTGTCTCCCTCTGGTCATCAAGGATTTCATCTGTTTAACACTTTCTGTTCAGCAGTGACCACTGCTGTTCTGAGCCTAATGTCAGGGTCTCATTCTCAGAGCAAAAAGTTAGTTTTGCTATGCTTTCATCAGCTCAAAGGTATGCAACCTCCCATTTTCCATTGAGAATGCAAAGGGTAATGAAAATGCACTTGCCCTTGTGAGCACCCTCTGGCTCTTCTGTAATGCAGGGCAAGTTGAAGTTTCTTTGAAACCATGTACCTCTCTTTGGTGCTCAGATTGTTAAGGAAAATATTTTGCTGGCAACAGTACAGAAAGGGCATTTCGTGAATTGTCATGGTTTTGAAAAATTGGTCAATATCCTTAAAAAAGTTGGGTGAATTTCTTATTTCATGCTAAACAATCACTTACTGTTATTTTCATAGGACACCCCCATCTCTGTCTATGACTAGGTGAAAGTCAAAACATTCTAGAGAAATGCATGTTCCCTTAAGGATAAAAGGACAAAATGAAACTCAAACAAAACAAGTACATCACATTCAGAATTTTAAGCTTTCTAGTTGATTTTGTAAAATAAAAACACCCCCCAGCAAACAAACAAACAGAAAATCCCATGAACCAAAAAGACCAAAAAGGCAATGCAGACAGACTTCTAAAATTGTCTCTGCAGATGCACAGGATAATGAAGGCAGATCTAGTTCTGATGTAAGACCAAATTTGACAATATGTTTGGATAGATTCCATGCCAACAATGGCAGGTTTGTACTACTGGGCGCGCTTGCCTGTCTGCCTTTTTCCACATATAGGTTGATGAGCAGAGCTGGACACTGTAGTCCACAGTCGCCTCAGGCCATCTCCTTCATCTTCACACCCTTCCAGTGTTCAGATTGTTACTTTGTCCATGTTGTCTACTTGCCCCAATTGCCCACATGTACATAAAGGTGTTTCATCAATGCTTCAACAGGAGAATGATTTATGGTGTTGTGGCCACTTCTTTTTTTTTTTTTTTTTCTGGCCTTAATGACCACTAGCAAGCAAAACTAAATCAATATGTACTTAGCATCTGTGGAAACAGAAGATATTTATCTGCTAATCAGTGTGGTATTGAGGTGTTTTATATTTCAGTAAACTATGTGATAACAAAGGTCACTGCTCCGTTGGGTTGATTTATGTTATGTCAAAGAAATGCTAATACAGCGTGTCATTCCGCTGTCCTGAAGGCCATTGTCTGCAAAATATAAAAGGTTTAAAAAACAGGTTGTGTTTCCTTCTTTTTCCCTCTGTAAAAAGTCTTTTTTTATTTGCTCTGTGATTGCTCTAGATCACACGCTATCCAGTAGAGGTGACAACTCTGTCAGTTGTCTGTGTGACCATCCTGTTGTGACAAAGCTGTCAAGAGTTCAATCAGGTCCAACACCCACAGGGAACTGGCGCCAGTGTTAATGGAGAGCCCCACCCTTCAGTTACTTGGTCTTCAAACAAGATGTTTACATACATAAACATGTTGAGGAATCTCCTCTTCTTTTCTCCATAGTACATGATATAGAAAGTTTTCCAGAGGATGAAGATTTCTTCAAAATATATGGAATATTTTGTGCTTGAAATATTAGAATTTCATCTATCCACCGGCCATTAGAAGATACAAAATAGAAAGAGTTTTTTTTTAATTTTTAATTTATTTCCTCATCTATGATTTTTGAGAATGTAAGGTACATTAACTGGAATTGAATATTAAAATTTATAAGGCAAAGTATATTTTTGAAATTATTTGCTTCTCAAGTTTAATTAGATAACTTAGATGATTTTAATGACACACTGTAATGATAATATATTTTTATTTAATGAAAACAATTATTAATTTGTGAAAGCTATAGATCAAATCGTTTCTGAGAAAAGAGAATTGCATAGAATCAGAAGATTTAAAAAAATGGTGGGTTTTGAATAAAATTTGGACATATACTGGAATAAAGTCCAATGTAGTGAATATGACCAAATAAAAATATAAATATGCCTTATACTTTATTTAGACACACACCAATCAAAACTACACATTTTTTAGGAATAGTTTTTCAAGAACTGGCATGGTGTCTGTGATTTTTTGTAATCTCTTACTAAACACAGGAAGGCCACAGAGGGGCTCTAAATGCTTTTGCAGGATACATTCTTATTTAAAAGTTTTTCAAGAAGAGACAAAAGATATATTTACAGAACAGGCTAGCTCTTTTGGAAGGATGGGTTAACCAGTTCTGTGAACCTCACACTTAACATAGAAACTATTTCTTCTCTTAAACTTACATGTGAGCATCATATATCACAATACTGGTGTCATTGTCATTATTGCTTGTTTTATTAAAGACATATAGTTGTATTTTACTGCCTAGAAAAAAATATATATGTGTATATATATACGTGTGTGTGTGTATACATATACATTGGGTCTTTGAAAAAATTGATGACCTTCACAAAAAGGTTGTTATAAACATTGTTATAATGTTACCATAACTCACTCTCTTTATATATGTATCTGTATATATATATGTGTATATGTATATCTATATATACATATATCAATGTTGTTTGTGAAGGTCATCAATGCTTTTTGTGACAGTCATCAATTTTATAAAAGACCCAATAGCTCTGTCCTCTGCATTTTTAAGCAGCAATGATTTGAAAGTCCTATTTTCCATGTAAACATTTTGGTGTATTATTTAGTATTTTACTTATGAGCCATTGTTATCAGTAGCATGAATCAGAATCTTTTATTATCTCAGAAATTCTCACTACAGAGAATAAAAGCATTTTCATGTTAAAAAGCTGAAAGTATTCTCACTTTCCTTACCTTGGGGAGCTGGAACAGACAAAAATAAGAGGTTGGAAAACAAGTAAAAGAACCTTGTGTTTCCTCTGCCCCATTATGTTTTTACTACCTATATCATAAAGCACTAGTGAGCAGCTTTGTAATACCATGAACAATATATGCAAAGCTCAGCCCAAATACAGATAGAAAGCTGATTTTAAGAGCAGATAAAGTTTTGACCTATAAATAATATAAAAAGTGACCTAAGGAAATAGAAGAAGAATAGTAGAAAACCAAACTCTCACTGAGTTTACATTAATAAACAGCTAAAGGTGATAATTATAATATCATTAGTTACTATGGGAAATTATTTATACAAATGATTTTTGTCACAGTGTCTTTATTTTTTTAATTACTGCTACTAAGGTGTTTCGTTATGCAATTTTTATTTGCAATTTATTTGTAATTCAATGTTATACATGTATAGAAAGCCTCTATAAGAGCTTGTAGAAAAGATAAAAATAATAAAGACGATTTTTAAATAAAGGAGAGCATTAGACTAATAAGTCTGGAGCACGGTGCTATGAAGTAATTTGTTATTTTTAAAAAAATGCTGTAGCCCTTATGATTTCAAAGAAGTTTTGGATTCTTACTGTCCCACACATACTTTAGATAAAAGGAAAAGATGGCACACAATTTATTTTGAGAAATTATTAGAAATGAAAATGAGTGTATAGCATAAGGGTTTTAATCTCAGTTTGGAATGGTTATGAAAAGTCAGTAATTAGACAAATCATTCTCATTAGAATTTTCAGTCATGGATTTTCTCCCAGTCAAAGGAAGGGCAACAAGAAAGTCTCTGGTGCAAAATGCACTTGTGGAATTTTTAGGAGAGTGATTTATGTTCCAGGTGCTGAACTGTAAATATGACAAATGGAAATACAAACCCTTGACCTACTCCATGAAGTTGTCAGAATAATCAGAATCGTGAAGGCAAGTTTCTCTTCTGTAATAAAAATATATGTGTGTGCACACATGTAGAAATGTGGAGCTGAATTTTATAAAATTCCCATTTTTGGTCAAAATAATGTTGCTAATTAACTAAAATGTAACTGCTTAAACAAATGAAAATTCCCAATGTTATAATCCATAATTATGTGAATAATAGTGTGAAGAATAAGACGTATTTTTAATGTTTATTTAAGATGATCTTTTGAACTTTTATTTCCTAAAAATAGAAAATGTATGTACTTATAATTTGATTAGGTCTTGAAATAAAATTTTACCTTTAAAATAGTTCATGAAATAATCTCATCATTGTCTCACCATTTTAAGTACATTACTAACATGAGCTTCCTTAATAGAAAAAGCTGAGGCCTTCGTTTAATGTAAGATTCTTTTGAGGGATTGGTTTATTCACCTGAAGCAGAGGGCGATTTTTTTTTTTATAATTTTATTGAATCATAATTCTGTACATTGGTGCAATCATAGGGCACGATTCATATACATTCAGAAATGTTTTGATCGTACTGTTACAGATAGCCTTCATGGCATTTTCTTGATCACTATATAAAGAC
>CAUYON010069836.1:0-33873 GCA_963573935.1 Arctocebus calabarensis | reverse complement strand
AGCTCACAGCAACTTCCAATTCCTGGGCTCAAGCGAGTCTCCTGCCTCCACCTCCCAAGTAGCTGGGACTACAGGCACCCGCCACAATGCTTGGCCATTTTTTGGTTGCAGCCGTCATTGTTGTTTGGTGGGTCCAGCCTGTATTCGAACCATGAGCTCAGGTGTACGTGGCTGTTGCCTTAGCCCAGTGAGCCACAGGCGCCGAGCCTAGAATCAAGAAGCTTTTGATCAAGACTCAAATGTCATCCAGAAACACAATTGCTCTCCCTTCTGTTCTTCACCTCTCTATCTTCACAGCCTAAAACTAGTTCTTCAGGGTGACCTAAGACATGAATGCTCCTCCAACACCTTTGTTCATGACCCAAAACACAAGCACACCTCCTTTTCCAGTCACCAAGCATGAAAGTGCCTATGAGACATCCTTGGAGAACATCTCTGATCCTCTGCACAGCCAAGTTTCCACTCGCAGGTGGCCAGGTGACTGGAAAGGTATAAGCTGGCATTTTCTTCCTGCTTCTGCAGAAGGCAATCAGGCTTTGAGATCTGTGGCTTTTCTAGGGGTTTTTAATGGTTTTGGTATAACAGGACCAGATCCTGAGAGGAGAGATATTTGGTGGGAAGAGGGTGCGCTCTGATTACACTAAAGAGGTGAAAGCTTTAGAATTTTTTTTTTTAATAACTAATAGAAACCCTTACCCCAGAGAAGAAATAGGACCTTTTGTGCAGTGAGTTGAGGATGCAAGATTATGAGAGCTGAGACTCTAGGATCGAGTGAAGAAGTAGCTGACTTCAAGTGATCAGGTGATCGCTTGAAGTAGCCCATGCTTGGAAAGTAGACCAGGCGGGATGACCTCAATTTTTATTCATTATTTACACAACAAATAACATATTGAGGACCTACTATGTGTTGGCACTCTAGTGAGTGCAAGACAATATTTGCTTTTCGAAGCTTATCGTTCATTGAATTGAAATCAGTCTAAACAATGGATAGTGTCAGGTTTGTAGAGTTGGTCACAGAACTTAGTGTGTCTACCAATGAGTTAGAGAGAGACATGGAAGGCACAGTGAGATTTTCAAACTTGGCCATGTCATGGACTTGCTTAGAACTCCCCAGTGGTTCACCTTGACTTCTACATAAAGACAAGGTGACTGATCTCTCTCCACACTGGGTTTCCTGGATTCTCATATTGGTCTTGTCTTTCCTGCCAGAAAGTCATAACATACACAGTCCCCTCTTACAAGAGCCTCTCTCTCGCTGACTTCTCACCTTGTCAACTTCACTTGCACAGTTCAGTATTGTAGCCACCAGCCACACGTGCTTATTAAGCATTTAAAATGTGATTAGTCCAAACTGCAAAATCGACTCTGGATTTCAAGGATGCAGTGGAGGAAAAAATGATAAAAAAACTCCATAATTTTTTTGTTTTAATTATATGCTGAAATGATACAATTTTGAAAGTAATGGATGAAATGCAATACGTATCAAAATGAAGTTTACCTTTTCTTTTTTTAGCAAAACAACTTCACGAAATGCTTTAATATAATAAAAAGATGTCATAAAATCTCACAACTAAAAATTCTTGTCCTGGATTTCTTTCCTTTTTTCCTATTTTTTTCTCTATGGAATGTAATATATTTTCTTTCTCTTCTTTCTTTCTGTTTTTGTTCTTTGTTCCATTGACAGATACAAATTATGTATGGTACACAACATAATGTTTAGATATATATGTACATTGGGAAAGGCTAAAGGAAGCTAATTAATAAATGCATCATTACCTCTCATACTTATCATTTTTTGTGATGAGAATACTTAAAAATCTACCTGCTTGGCAATTTTCTTTTTCTTTTTTTTTAGAGACAGAGTCTCACTTTGTTGCCCTCTGTAGAGTGCTGTGGCATCAAAGCTCATAGCAACCTCCAGCTCCTGGGCTTAGGTGATTCTCCTGCCTCAGCCTCCCGAGTAGCTGGGACTATAGGCACCTGCCACAACGCCCAGCTAATTTTTTTTTTTTTTATTTTGAAGTTTGGGTAGGGCCAGGTTTGAACCTGCCACCTTCGGTATATGGGGCTGGCACTCTACTCACTGAGCCACAGGCACTGCCCTCTCCTTGGCAACTTTTAAGAATACAACGCGTTGCTATTACTGCAGTAACCATGATGTAGACATGTGGTGGATAAGGTCTGTGGAAATCACTCCTCTGTCCAGTGAAAATTTTGTACCCTTTGACTAACATCTCCCCAATACCTACCATGTCTCCCAGTTTAATTTTACTTTTTAAGAAATATTTCATAATGTAGCTGTTAGAAAATCTCAAATGATCCATGTGCTTATGATTCTCCCGGACAGCTCTGCTCAGTTCTGGGCCCTGTCTTCACCTCTGCAGGGATGTCTTCCTGTCTTCCCTGCTTAGAAAACGTCCTGCTGTTCTGTGTCCCCATGGCCTCTGCCGCCCCCATCACTGCTATCCTCACCTGTGTGGGATTTGATCCGTGTCTGCGTCCTCCCCCGTGAGCGTGGGGACAACCTTTGTTCATCACTGACTCTCTAGCACGTAACATAGTTCTCACTTCTTTGAGCTACTCAATATATATTTGAATAAATAAATGAGCAGGGTTGATATGAAAGGACACCTGGAACTGGCTGTTGACGCAGACCTAGGTACAAGATCAGAAAAAGAAATATATGAGGATTTAAAAATTCTCATTTGGCTCGAGAATGTGGTCAAATCATGAAAGATAAAGCTTAACTGAAATAAAAGCATAGTCTGGCTCATAGATTTAAAAAAATCAATTGTATCAGTAAGAGATGGTGAACATTTGCATTTCTGTGAGCTTTGGAACTTTTAATCAACCACAAACTCAATGTTAGACATTACGATGGGGCCCTTATTACAAGTGATAATGCAAATTCTGTTCTCCAGATGGAAGAATCTGCCTAATGAACTATATATTTGTCAGAAGAACTCTGGTGTGTTGTACATCATTCTAAGTGACTTTCCAAAGGAATTTAAGCAGCATGAAAAAAGGCCTTTATACCTGTATATTTAGCTAAGCTTAATGAGATAAGAACACTTCAAGTACATTTTTTCCCCCTAAAGAACTGGGAAAATGTGATACCAGTTTTCAAATATTGGAGGTTGCAATATTGAAGAGAGACCCAGACATTTTTGTAAAGTTCCAGGCAGGAGAACTAGGATGTGTGAGTCACAATCACACAGTACAGACCTTCAGCTTAGTATGAAGAACCGTGGACTTAGAATTCCCTGGGGATTCAATGTTCTATTTTATATCACAACATAATCAGTTCCTCGTTATTCACAGGTGTCTAAGCAGAGGCTGGGGACAGGAAAGTTTTCTCAAGTCTGGCTAAATAATCAGGGGCAGGGAAGTCCGTTTCCCACTGACTGCCACAGTGCGCAGTGCTAGGGTGGCCCTCAGGGGGTTGCCATCTCCTTGTCAGGAAATGTGCTGTACCCCTGGATCAAGGGCGAGGGAGAGGCTGTCACGGAGCCACCGGGGCCCTTCACCAGAAATGAAGGGTGTGCATGAGCCTGGCCCAGCTCTCCCCTGCCTGCAGAGGGACCTACCAGAAGTAGAGGCCTCCCTCTGATGACATGGCCCAGGTACCACTCGGATAATAGCCAGCATGGATGGATGAAAGGTCAGGGACGTAGAGGCCTCCCTCTGATGACATGGTCCGGGTACCACTCAGATAATAGCCAGCATGGATGAATGAAAGGTCAGGGAAGGAGGCAGAGCAGGGCCTGGGAACAGAGCGGGAGGTCAACCTACCATAAACCGGTTCTGGAGAGGCTGTAGAGGGTGGGGACACCAAATGCAAGTGGAAGCTCTAAGTTGCAAGGACCTTGTCCTCTGGCTCTATCTGACTTCACTTGCAAAATACCAACCCAAAGATAAAATTATTAAGGATGTCAAGACAGCCACCACAGAGCACTAAACCTCAAGCTTGCTCTTCTGAGCATGGAGGTCCTGAGTGACTTCACAAGTTTGAGCCTTTGGGTTTGGGGCATGAAATCTTTGCAGGAGAAACAAAGAAACAGTTCATTCTTTGGTCACTGGCTGGTCTGGTTTGGGGCCGGACACAGAGCTTGAGAATTAAAGATGACAATGAGGAGACCACGCCAGTGGTAGCACAGGAAAGATTTCTCTGCTAGAGCAGGTGTCCAGATACTCCAAGGAAAGCGGTGTGGAGGCCCTGCTGTGGGAATGATGAGAGCATGTCAGCTGGGGCACGAGGAGGCCTTAGGAAGGCGGTGACCTCCCTGGAGCCGAGAGGCAGCACATGAGCTGTCACCTGATCCTGGCCCCTGCCTTCATCTCCAGTTTCAGTGACACAGACTCCTGCCCACATTGGTGAGATCCATTTCATTCCTGATGATGCATGAGCACACAGAAAATTTTTCTTCATGCCCAAATCAAGGCCACTGTGTTCCGGTCATGTCCGTTCCTCTAACTTCTCCTTGGCCATGCAGGTATTTGCCCTGTAATTACTTAAAAATTTCCGTATGCTTATTTTCCTGGGAATGCAAAGAAAAAAAATCACACTTGAGATTCCATTGTCTGAATTTAAGCCGTAATAATTTAAAACATAAATGTCTTAGAAACCAACCAACACCATCTCCAGTGGCTGCCACATAGAGTAAATAGCTCTCTCTAAACTTCAGTTCCCGTATCATAATATGCAGTTATTTGTTTCTATTTATTATTAAAATATTTTCCTGCTATCTCATATGGAACAGCTTTTGAAGATTCCTATGTGCCACAGCTGGAAAATTCCTTCTTTGAAGTGCCCCATTTATTCATCCTTTGTCAGTGGCAGGCTTTTTATGTGCAGACATTTTATACTTTTCACAGTTATTTCCAAATCTATTTCATTTGACGCAGAGTCAATTTATCATTCTGCACACATTCCTAGTTCACTTTCACCCCACTTCTCTCGCTCTGGCATTCTGCTAAGTTCATCAGAGTACTTTTCCTATTTTTTATTTTTCTCTTTCCAGCTGTACTGGGGTGCCCAGGGAGACATTGAAAACCCACAGCTTCAGAATGTTCTAACCTGCAAATTTTCCACGGACCCCACCTGGGGCCAGAGTGTATCAGTGTGACTAACAAAAGTTGGATACAGGAACTTATGAATTTATCTGATGAGAAGTCTGTCTGCTCTCAGATGCAAATCTGAAAGTTATGGTGCATTGAAAATACCAGTTTGACTTTATTTAGAATCAAGGAGCTGGGGGCGCTTGGTGACTCAAGCCTGTAATCCAGCACTCTGGGAGATGGAGGAGGGAGGCTCCCTGGAGTTCAGGAGTTTGAGACTCCCCTGAGCAAGAACAAGACCTCGTCTCTACTAAAAATAGAAAAATTAGCCGGGCATTGCGGTGGGTGCTTGTAGTCCCAGCTACTCAGGAAGCTAAGGTAGGAGGAGTCTGAGGTTTTCGTGAGCTAGGCTGATGCCACAGCACTCTAGCCTGGGCAACACAGCGAGACTTTGTCTCCCAAAATGTACTTAATATTAATATAAAACTAGTACACCAACAACTACACGCCCATATGAAAGAAAAACACATTTAAATTAAAGGCAGGAGGAAAGCAGAGGGGGAGGAGGTGTGATCGGCTCTCAGCGATCAGGTACAAAGAACAGTGGCATAGCTCCTGGGAGAAAGGTTCAAATGTGACTCAGTCTTTACCTAACTAATAACCTAATTGTATGTCCCCTTTATATTCATCTGGAAAAAAATAAAGGGAAAAAATAGGATCAAGGAGCTGATGTTTGGTCAGCCTGGTTGCTGAAACTTGTTCTCCCAGGCTTTTTCAATGAACCAGCTTTGCACATGGGTAAGATTTGCATCAGATTGTGTAGATATTGGAATGAATACCCATGAACGAAGTCCCATGGTTCTTGACAATTTCCATTTCAGCAAAGAGTTATCGTCCAGAAATGGCAATGCAAAAGAACTTTTTTCTAAACTCATTTTAGCGATTACCATTTTCATTCGACTTAATCAAGAGAAAAGGTGATTTAGGATACTGGAAATCCAGATAGATAATACCTCAGGATTGTTCTATTATTTGGTATGATAGCAGAAACAATTTAAA
This sequence comes from Arctocebus calabarensis, assembly GCA_963573935.1. Classification (NCBI taxonomy): domain Eukaryota; kingdom Metazoa; phylum Chordata; class Mammalia; order Primates; family Lorisidae; genus Arctocebus; species Arctocebus calabarensis. The sequence goes on along the minus strand of CAUYON010069836.1, from coordinate 27,756 downwards.
CTCCGCAAAAAATGACTTACCCATTCCCCAACTTATGGCTACGAAGAACACAAATTACACCTAAATTTGCATAAATCTTAGCAGTTTGTCCTCTCATTGGGCTTTGTGCACGTCAGAACTATTCTGGGGTATTTTCATTTTGGAAAACTTCTTATAAGAGCTCCTATAATAAGCTTTTATTAATATCATATATGGTCAACTTTTATAACTGTTCTATAGGTGTTTGAAAGTGCAATGCAATCAGTGTGGTGTGTAAAATTCAACATATTTAAAACATTATTTTTCTTAAATTATTAGTATTTCCTACTGGGCTCATTTATTTTTATCTAATTGATCTATCAAGGTCTAAAAAGATGCGATAAAAGCCTCATTAGAATTGTGTTTTTGTTTGTTTCCCTGGGTTTGCTTTATATTGATAGCAATTATCAGTAATTTGGCATCTGCACGTCAATGACCATACCTTCAGTATAGATTATATTTTGGTTGATTTGTAAAATCTACCTCTTGAATATTAGGCTTAATTTTCTACGTTGCCTACATCAAAAGCAGCTGCCCTACCTGAGGAAGAACAGCAAAGTTGCTTCTGGTTGGGACAGATGTTGGGAGTACATTGCTCCTCTGTAGCTCTCTCGTGCCACCTCGAATTTATGAGAATGATGCTTTCTTGGTGGCCCCTGAAGTGCGTTTGAACATCTTTTTCTCAACCAGACTCCCTTGGTCTTAAAGCTCATAGAAGCTCCTCTAGCCTGATGGTGCTACCTTGTTCGTGAGATGCTGTTTTCCGTGTTACGATTTTTTCTTGGTTTATTATAAAAGAAAATATATGTGATCAAACCCTATAAAGTCTAGCTGTAAGCTGCAGGAATGAGAATAATCATATCAGGTAGCAGGAGGCCATGGAAACAGCAATTAGCCTTAAATGCAGGGATTAAAGCCGTCTTAGAACTCAGCAGAAAAGTACCTTTTCATCTTAAGATCCAGGGAAGTAATACATTTAGTTCATTGATGGGCCATGTTGGAATTTAAAAGCTAAGGACCCAGGTTAAGCTTCTTTTACTAGTCCTCTGTAATTATGAAATTCCAAATTTCTTATTTGTATGAAGGTGAAACCTTACAGTTCTCCACCATAGCTAAAAATGGTTTTGCTCTTAAGGACTAGGCCACGGTATTTGGAGAGACAAGGAAGGGGTTGGGCTGTTTCCCTGGAGGTAGGAGCAGCATGGTAGAGGGTGCCTCAGTCACGTGAGTGGCAGCACTTTAATCAGTGCCAGCAGCAGATAAAGAATGCTGACCTCCATTAATTGCTTTTCCTTGGAAACATCTTTTAATAACAAAGTCCCTGTTATAAATATTGTAAGCTGCTTTTTAGGTCTGCTACTCCCTGGAAATTCTCTCATTTCTCTTTTCTGACCCAGAACTTTTCAAAAGCAACATATTTATCACAAGAACTTCTAAGAGTAGAAAGTCACTGCCTGCGTCAAGGCAGAACCCACCAAAATTGGAAAGAAATGAAGCGTGTGTTAGTCTTATTTCAGATCCGATCGGATCTACAGACAATCTGAAAGTTGGAATGTAAAATATGTGGGCAATTCCTCATCCTTATCTTCACCGTTTGCACACACAGATCGGGGTTCTGGCTGAAGCGTGCAGCACCCACCATCCACGCTGGAGGAAATCCCTGCTCTTTGCCGTTCATGGAGAAGAAAGTCATCCTCTTGACACACTATTTGTTATAGTGAAAGTCTTCATATAACCATCTGTTTCTTATAAACGTGTTTATTTGCTCACCCTCAAGGAGCAAGGTCCTGGCTAAGGAGTCCCCAGTTGCATAAAGAAAGTCAAGATTATCATCAGAATCTTCAAGGACTGCTGATGACAGTCATGCTGTTTACTCTATTCACTGTGTAAATCAAGCCACGGAGGCCTCACTAAATGTTTGTGCAATGAGTCACGTCCATGTATTTGATGTCTTCAACTATTTTTATCAATCTCACAAAGACCCTAAGGTACAAACTTGAATATTTTTTAGTGTAATGTGTCTTGTATGCATTATCAAAATAACTGGTTTAAAAGTGAAAATTTATAAACACCAAAGACCAGGATGCAAGAAAATGGTACTCTCAAATATCATTTTGGGAACAATGAATTGGTTTGGCATTTTTGGAAATTAATCTAGTGATATCTATTTATTTAAAAAAGTGCATGTCCATTCTGACCCAGGAATCTACCTATGCAAATTTAGTCCACAGAAATGAGAAACCCAGACTTAACTAAATGTCGATGGAGTGTCTATCACACACCAGCTCTGGGGCGGGCGCCTTCACGTGTATCTCATCCAATAGTCTAGTGTGGTCAGAGGTTCACTGATCGACTTCTCGGCTCTTTGTAGCAAAGTTTTAAGTTATTTCAAAGAAAAAAATTGGAATGCATGATACCTTGAAATTTTCAAATTGGCTTCTATGAATTGCATAAGACAAGGCTCAAAAATAAAATAAAAGAAAACATGGACGGGAAGAAGAAAAAAAGAAGATATATTCAAAGAAACTGAAAGCTCCGAAATCAATGTCAGATATCCCCAGAGACTATTTGAGAAAGAAACAACAACAACACAGTTTTGATAAAATCTACTCTGAACAGGCCTGTTTGGGACACACTGCCAAATGTCATTTCATTGAAGATTTTCTATGTTCTTTATCTCTTTTTTTTTTACCCCTTTTATCCCCAAATGCTCCCCTCACAGGAAGTTTCTTTTACATAACATTTTTTAAAAATACTTTGCTAATCTTTGATTATACATGTGGACACTGATAAATAATCTCCTTTAGATTGTAAGCATCTTCACTTGTCTTAGCACTGAGTCCCCACGACTCCAGGTCTGGCTAAACTGCCAAGTACATTTGTTTCCCCAGGGCACCGGTTTTGATGTCCCCAGCGATGATGCGGTGAATCACAGAGGACGGGATTCTAGGATCTAATGAGCAGAATCCAAACCTGAGGGTCAGGATGCCGGGTTTCTTGTCTGGCCTTGGCCAGGGACTCCCGTTGTGCTAATCTCTCTGGCTTGCCATCCTTTTCTCCACAGGGACAATCAGTTAGTCCACCCTCCTTTCCAGGTAGCCTGGGTGACCCGAATCTTTCTTATGCGGATGTTCTCAAACTTGGGTGTTCTCTTGTCATCCTTTCCTTTAACATTTAAACATAAACATAAACTGGTATGCCGGCGTTTTCCTCAAATCTCTAGAATTGGGCACATGAATGGGTGTCACATTTATTAATTCACCCTGTGAGTTCCTGCCTCTCTGAATGACCCTGCTGTAATCACAGCCCCTGCTGTGGTTCTATTTCTCCACTGCTCTGCCCCACCCACAGGAGCTTCTCTATCTGTCCCCCAGAGCCTCTGTCATGCTGGACTACTCTGTGGGTGTGGGGGAATTTTAGTGACATTTAGAGGGCAGGAAGTAAGGATTGACTATATTTTATAGGAGAAAACATCTCCAGTTTAATGTCAGAGATAGTTTTGTAAATGCATTAGCCGCCTCCCTAAATATGGACAGTCCTATCATAGGTGTGTGCCTCTGTGGAACTTTCTGCTACCTTCTCCCATATAGTCAATACCATGGTTCTCAGCCTTGGCAATATGTTAGAATCATCTAGAGAGATTTTCAAATGTGAGCGGCCAAGCCTTACCCTAAACCAATGAAATCAAAATCCTTTGAGGATGGGATTATCAATATTTTTTAAGGTACCCGATTTGATTTTATTGCTCAGCCAACTTGAAGACCCACCGCTTCGGATATTTCTGATATCACCTTCTTTCCTTTGCTCAGACCCCTGCAGTCTTCTCTTCAGAAGTTCACACCCCCCATTTTATATTTGATTTGAAAGCAGCTCCGATCGTGTGTGCATGCCTACACATCCACTGGTACTTGGGTCTCTTACTAACTCATTGGTGCCCATACACCTTCCTGTCACCCCCATGGGTTTGGGGGCTGTGGATGTCACAGAAATAGGCCCAAACAAAAGAACTATTTACCTCCAAAATGAATTATGTCACTGGCTGAGAAAGCAGACACAGCTGCAGTCAGTTCTTGTTTAAATAGCATTTTTTTCCCTTAAGAGTACACATGGAAAAAGTTCTTTGAGCCCCCTAAAAATAAAGGGCTCTGCACATCTAAAAGCTCTTTCTGTTTGTATAGTGCCCACCTCTGCCTCCTCCTCGGGAGAGCAGAATTTCCTTCTGCCCAAGAGGTGGGATCTCAAAGGGAGCTGTCCTCACCCCAAACACACAAAACCAGACCCTCCAAAGTGAGACCCGGGGCACTGATGCCTGGGGCTGCATAAAATGAGCTGTTAAATCTTTTTGATCTTTAACTCCTAAGAGTCGGATTCCTCTGCACGTGGGTTGGGGGGCAACCTGGAGGGAGCTGACCCCCAGGTGCGAGCTGAGCCTGGCTAACCCCTCCTCTTGACATGTGTTTTCTTTGCCTGGGTATTATTTGGCGCCTTAATGGACACTTTTATGGAGGATTGTACAAGAACAGATGCCAGGGAGAAAGTCTGCGTTTCTACAGCTTCATCTATCCAGGCTTGCTCCATCACCCAACATTTGCCCTTTCCAGAACAGGCAGTATTTTCAGCCTTCTGTCCAGGGGCTTTTGAGGGCTCACAAAGATACCAGGCAGTGCGTGCGGTTGTGTTTTTGGAAGGCTAATTACTAAAGGAGCTCAGAGTTGTCCAAGACACAGGACAACTGGGATATCTTGTTCCTTCTGCCATGTCAATATAGGTGGTTAGGTGAAGTCTTAGAAGGAGGTGGCAGTTTCCTTTTTTTTTTTTACAAACCACCAGTTTTTAGCGAGAGAGTTGTAAAACACTGTTGCCTTATTGGATATATCCATATGTGTTTTAGTGACAATATGCTGTGAGTTATTTATTTTTTCCATATATTTGAGTAGATTCAAGATTATTACTTTAAAAAATCTCTTAAGTGAGGTGAAGGCTATGTTAACCAGTTTAATGTAAGCATTCCAAATTGTACATAAAATCAGCACACTGCACCCCATAAATGCATTAATATACACAGTTATGATTTAGTAAAAATATTAAGAGGAAAACAATCAACTACAGATAGCATGGAGTTACACATGATGGAATAGATGGCCATAAAACACATTTTCTGGATATATAATTCCATGAAACTACTAATGATAATTTTACTAAATATCAGGTTCCATACTAGGGACTAGATTGTAGAATAGTGAATGAAAAATCTCATAGCATGATTATATATACAGAATAACCCAGAATTTTTAAACAGAGTGAAAATAATACAGGACATTGGTTATATGCAGGTTGAAGTGTTGAAAAAGCAAGAACAAAACCTGAGACAACTCAGAAAATTTCCTTCCCTAATTCTTTTTCTTTGCCTTTCTTTCTTTTTTTTTTTTTTTATAGTTTTGGCCTTGAACTTGCCACCTGCTGTATATGGGACTGGCACCCTAGTCCTTGAGCCACAGGTGCTGCCTGTCTTTGCCTTTCTGATGGTTCCTATTGACAGAACTTAATAGGAAAATAGCTGATAATCAAATCAGAGAGACATACTTTGCTGAATCTCAGTCTCAGCATCAAAGAGCAGGATAAACAGGGTCATTTCGGTGCTAAGAGTCCACAGGAAAATGCCTGGTATTAAGTTCCATCTTTCCTACCCCTCTCTCCTCTGTGTGTGCACCTACATCTTCTCCCATATCCTAATAAGATTACAGCTCCAAAAACAAAATCTCTTACCTGTATACCAATATGCTTCCTTCCTCCACCCTTAGAGAAAGGCATAAAGTTGCAGTGAGATCTTGGGATTCCTGTACAGCAAATGGAGTACACACGTGTTAATGGGTCACATGTGCCATCCATCATGTGTGCAGGGGAGAAAGGTTGAGAAGTGTTGGGATAGTTAAGGGGGTAATAGGCAATTAACTTCAAGAAGACTTCAGTGAGATTCCCATGAATGATAGCCTTCTTTCCACACAAGTGGTTTCTTTGCTTGGGCTGCGGTTTCCATACTTCAGAAATTATATCTTTGCCATCTCCATTTAATAATGATTTCTCCATTGTTCTTTGAGATCTTTATGTACTTGACTGTGGGCTTGAGCATGGCTCTAACACAGCGGTTCTCAACCTGTTGAGTCACAACCCACCGTGAACTGTATTAAAGGGCTGCAGCATTAGGAAGGTTGGGAACCACTGCTCTAACACAGAATCACCGATCAGATTTTCACCGAGTTTAATTTATTGCTAGGTTAAATCTTTTCTCATCTGAATGGTACAGCAGTTGGAAAGAAAGGGTTTCACACAATTAGGATTAAATATTTATTGATAGAAGAAGTGATGAAATAATCTACGGTATATAACATACCAAATCTGCCACAAGGAGGTTACCATTTCCTGTGATTACAGTGAATTGCTTCTGTTTCCTTGTTCGCCTCTCCCCAACACTTCCCATGGTAAATTTCCTTGAATTTTTTCCTACTCAGAAAAGAAATTAAGACCCCTTTGATAAAATGCTAAACTAAATGGCGAGAACAAGCCCCCATGCATGAGGTGGGGAAAGCAGAGTGTTCTCCAGCCCTGGGCCTGACTGTGAGGAAGGCCGGTGGGGACTGCTTGTGGGTGCTGCTTCCTTACATCAGGGTCCCCACCTTGCACAGCAGCTGTTCTTGCAATGTCTTTTGTTCTTTCTCTCCTTCCTGCTACAGATTGCTTCCCTCGACCTCTCTTCGGTCTTTGAGACCACAAAGGCTTTCCTCAGTCAATTCCCCTCCATTGCTTTCATGATGGTGTACCTTCCCAAACTTGTGCCAATTTCTCTGACTTTTTCTACTTTGATTTCTTTCCCACCCTACATCTTGCTGTGGAAAGTTCCCTAGACTTTCCCTGTTAGCTCTCTGGTGATTGCTCCATCTGATTCCCAGAAAACTCAAGGTTTCTTTCCTCATCTTTACCCCTTATCTCGTTGTCTTAAGAGTCTTAAATCAGTATTTCAACAACCTTGAACCTCAGGTTCCTATCTCCAAATCGGCCCTTCTGCCTGGAAGACGCACCATGATTTTAAAACCAACTTACCATGAATGGAGGCTGCTACTGGTCCCTGGAGCACCTGAGACTGAGGGCAACACCCAGGCTCTGTCAGCAGAGGTAAGGAAGCCGGGGTTCACTACGGGGATTTGCCTCTGCTATATGGGTGAGAGCAGGTGAAACAGTTCGCACATGTCAGGTGCTTCTGCCCCTGGTACTGGAGCTTCAAATCCATGCAGCAAGTGATTGGAAAGGAATGGTGGGTAGCTACTGTACGAGAACAAGGGCAAGCTTACATTATGTCTTTCTCTTGCTTCTGTATGCAGCCAAGTTCAAGGACAAGGCAGGCCTACTGGAACCCTGCGTTGAGGAGCCACTAGCCCAGTTGTCAGAGAAGCTGACAGAAATATGGCAGGAGCTGGAATGACTGCAGGCTTCTTGCAGCATTCAGGAGCTGCAACAAGCACCATCCTAACACAGCCCATCATGGGCGTGGCTCCTGCCCCTTTTCTAAATCCCACACAAAGTCCTCTCATGGCCAACTCCAACCCAGAGCCATGCAGGGAAGGGAATTCTGGAACCGTAGCTGGAGCTTAGCCGTGTTGACACAGTGCAGGGCCACCCCACCACGTGCTATCACAGGCCTCTTAACATTATCCTCCAACTTCTACTGAGTTGGTTTTTGGGCATTTTTTATTTAGCCATGATCCTGTTAAAAACACACAATTTAGCACTTCCAAGAATGGTGCTTTTTAAATTGTTTTCTGTAGAGGGATTTTAGGTGTTTGGGGAGAGGTACCCTGGGAGGTGAGAGAGCTCTGGGCTCCTACCTCTGCCTCAGCCAGAATAGTGTTATCTTTATCACTTTATGTATTTGACATCCCAGTGAAATTTCATTTGCAGAAAACCTGTTGGTGCTGTAAAGAAAAAGGAATGAGGGATAGAAGAGGAAAGAAGGAAGAAGGAAGGAAGGGAGGGAAGGTGGAAAGAAAAGAAAGGAGGAGGGCAGGAAGGATTGACGAAAAGGAGAAAGAAAACCTGTGGCCCAGAGGATTGAGTTTTAATCCTCCCACTTCCATCCTCCATACTCACCCTACTTTGTCTCCTATTCCTAACTCCAATGAGAAACATCTGCTTCAGTCTGACCTGGTTTCTCACTTATTCCTTTAAAAATCTGTGTCCATTACCAATTTCATGATCGTGGTATAGAATGCCCCGTCTTCCTTAGCTCATTCTAAGACAACTGAAAACCAATGTTGTCTCTGGGTCAAAGCAGAGAGGTCAGGTCCTGTGCCTTGGAAAGAGGTGGGGATGCCAGTGGGGTGCCAATTCATTTAAATACCACATACATGTATATATGTACATACCCACAGCTACATGAATGTTCAAAACTTTTTGTAAATGACTTTGTATCTGTGAATTTACATGTAAATAGTTTTATCACATTGAGGTAGATAAAGATGGAAAGATGTCAGAAACTGTTTAGATGAAGGGGAGAAGAAAGTTAGCAGCATTTGTTAAGTGTGTATGCCCCTCCTGGGCACTGGGTCTTGTGATCACCTCATTTGAGAGCAATCCCAGGAACTCAGAGACATGAGCTTCCTACAATCAGTTTATTGAGGAATCCAAACTCTCTGTGGGACAAACACGAAACAGTTTTATTTTTTCTAACGAACTTGCCAGCCAACCACATTCTCTATTCTGAGCAGTAGGGACATTTAATGACATCTCAGCCTCTGATTTTTCAGTCGGTTTTTTGAAGTGTCTCATTTGAGTTCTTAAGAATCAGTCCTGTTTATGTAAAACCTCCCGTCTAATTCCTAATAGCCTCTGTTTTTTCCCCTGCCTGGGTGGGCTAGGTCTGTGGCCGTGGTGGCTTTGGGATTAGGTGGGATGGGCTGGGTGGTCCCCTCTGACACAGCTTCTCCTGCCCCCCTTCTTCCTTTCTGGTTGTGGCTGGAAGCAGAGAGTAGAGACAGAGTTTTTTCCATTGAATCCTCTGAATGAGATCATAGTTCCTGTCTTAGAGAACTATATATGCTGTTTCGACTCATATCTTTGGACTCTATGTTAATGACTGGTGGCTCCTACATGCCTGCCTGACAAGAATGTCATCCTGGGCAACTCTCTTTGGTGCGTCTGGTCCCTTGGGAGATCTGTTCCCAGCGCTGTGGTGTGGGTGCCTCTTTGTTCTCAGGTGAGGCTGTCCCTACTAAGGTAGTTACTGCAAATTTCTTCTCCCATAATTGAGTTTGGGGTTTAGGTCTCCATCTTGCATACCTCATTGGATCTGAGAATGTGAGGGGGGCTGCTGTAGACTGAACCCTAGGGGCCACCCCCCATTTGTATGTTAAAACTAATCACTAAGGTGCTGAAGTGTGGAGGTGGGGGCTTTGGGAAGTGATTAGGTCATGAGGGTGGAGCCTTCATCACTGAGATTAGTGCCCTTATACATGTAGCAGAAACCCCAGAGAGCGCCCCCTTCCACCACATGAGGACACAGTGAGAAGAAGGCTGTGAACTAGGCAGTGAGTTCTCAGCCAGCATGGAATCTGCCAGCACCTTGGTCTTCCCATCCTCCAGAAAAGTAAGAAATAAATTTCTGTTACTTATAAGCCACCCAGTCTATGGTGTTTTGTTATAGCATCCCAAACACACTGAGATGGTGTAGTCACAAATATGTGTAATAAAGACAAACATTTGTGACATTTCATGGAGAAAGTTACCAGTGTCATGTCCAGTCACCCCATCCCCCATGACAATTCTCTTGCGTTTAATGAGAAAAAGAGGAAGGGATATGAGTTGTTGGCTGAAGAAGTAATGGAGTTCATAGAGTCCTTTAACAAGTATTTGTTAAATGCATATATGTGATGTTTACCATTTTGATGTCAAGTATGGATAATTCCACAAATAAAATCTTAGGTAGAGGTAGAAAAACTTGAAAGTCCACCACTCAGCTATACAAAAAATAAAAAAATAATAATAAATGTGTAGTTTCTTTTTTTCTATAACTGAGTTTCATAAACTCTTATCCTGCTGTATGTTGACTAAAGGCAGGGGGTGGTATCTAAATCTTCTAGTTAATATTTCACTCTTCAGGGGCTTAAACAGTCCTTTATACTTGTTAGAGCTCTTTGGGCAAATGGGGTCTCTCAGTCTGTGAGCATTTCACCGCCCCACCTCACCCACGTCATTCATTCTTAGAGAGGCATTTATGTGACCTTTGCAGCAAAGGGAGGAGGGACCTCAGAGACAAGCAGTGACATCTAGTGAGTCTAGTGTGGGGTCTAGTCTGGTCCAGCACTTTGTAGGTACCCACAGGTGTAGGCCATGATCTTGGATATTTACCTCTAGTAATGAAGTCCTAATATTCTGTGTGTCCATTTCAAATCCAATTGGACACAACCCCCTTGACCCTTTAAGTGCCTTGGTATCTCATCACTGGGGATACAGAAACTCCTGGCTTCCATGACTACTGTATTTAGGATCCCAGCCATATTCAATAGCATTTTCTATCATCTAATCATGGTCTCCATCCACCAATGCCACACTGTTGTTGACCTCTTATTTGGAAGCATATGGTCTCCCCAGGGCACAGTTGGGAAGATAGGTCACCAGTCTCAACCTTCCAGGATACCCCACACATATAAGGGCACCTATACCATGATACCCCCACTATGAAAGAGTCCCAGAGATGTGGAGGAGAAGATCTAGGTCTTATCTTCTCCCTCTGCCTCAGACACTCTTCTCCTGCCCATACTCCTCTAGGCTGGAGGCTGCCAAGCTCCTACGTCCTGTCAAATAGGACTTGCCCCACTTCCCTCATGTTCCTCTTCTTCTTGGGGACTCCAGACTTCACGGTTTAGCTTCCAGCCTCGGTGGCATGATGCTGGCACAGGAATAGAGACCAGCTTACTGATAAAAGGAAACACAGTGGGTGAGTTTCTTTTTTCTTTTTTTTCTCTTTTTTGATAAATATTACTATTTTTATCAGTATAAAGAACTTTTCATACATTATCCCAATGGAGGGTCTGTAAGGCTAAGAAAATACCAAAGAGTTTAATGCAAGAGATTTTGGAAGGAAAGAAAACTCTAAGCCTCTGTAAATCTTGTTGTTCTAACACTTTGGCCAACTATAAAGACCTACTACCCCAAACCAATGAAACATTCAATTACACATGTTTCCTCTTCCTGACACAAAAACACAGTAGCTTGTATACATTTCAGAGCAGAAATCTATCCTGATGTGTGTTTGAAGCTACATTTTTTATTGCAATTAACATTTATAGGTGGATCAATAAGAATTCTAATTAAGTACAAATTCTTGTGGTTGCGTAAATAGAAATTTAAAGCATATCCTAAGGTTGAAAACATTTAAGTCAATGCCTAGTTTTCTTTGTGAATGAGAGACAGAGCTAGAAATTCATCATTAGCTCTGCACGCTGTCCCTGTGATTCAATGGCTGAGATTATGGATTAAAACTGAGAGACATGAAATTTACTATTAAACATTTACAGTATTCCTATGAAATTCCAGCTGGAGTATAAGATCAAAAACTATCTACATTTAACAACCTCCAGAAAAATCTATATTTCCCTGAGTGGCTATTTTAGTGTCTATTCCCTATAAAGATGTAGTTTCCTTAGAGCTGGTGGGAACTTAAATTTTGAGATTGACTTTTGTACAAAAAAGTGGGTTTAAATTCTTAAAAATATAGATGTTCGTAGTAATTTTTTTTTTGAGTCAGAGTCTCACTTTGTTGCCCTTGGTAGAGTGTCATGGCATCACAGCTCACAGCTCAAACTCTTGGTCCTTAAGAGGTCCTTCCCAAGTAGCTGAGACTACAGGCCCCCACCACTACACCCAGCTATTTTTAGAGACTGGGCTTGTTTTTGGTCAGGCTAGGTTTGAACTCCTGAGCTCAAGCAATCCACCCACCTTCGCCTCCCAGAGTGCTACAGAGAGCCACCTCGCCTGGCCCATATTTCATATTATTTACCATGTGCTGTCATAGTCCCTGTCATCAGAGAATTTCTGACCTTAAGGAAGAGACAAGAAAAAAATTTATGTCAAAAATAGTTTTTACAAGAAAATGGGTGGTATCTTTTGCATGCAAATCTAGCTAAGAAATAATTAAATCACATGCTTTGAGTATTGGTGGCTTCTGATGTATCTATGGGGCAGAGTCAACTTGTTTGGGAAAAAATTATTTTGAATTGTTCTTTCAGTATTAGAGATAAAACTACCTGCTAAAAGGAGGAGGGGTGGGGCAGTGGTGTGCTGTTGTCATTGGATGGAAAGTAAGGAACTTATGAAGACCCCTGTGTGAAAGTCACCCTGGAAGTGAAGAGAGGAGAAAATTTCAAAGAAAATTCCCAGGCACAGGGTCTGGTGTCCATGTGCCAGCAGAAGGAAGCCTACAGCCAACGACAATATCTACCACAGCCTCTACTTGACATACCAAAGGCATCTTAGAAGCAAAAAAAAATTGTGGAGCCAGGGACTCAGCAGTGGAGAAGATGCCATTCCATTCAGCCTATGTCACAAATATCATCAACTGGAATGCAAAAGAATAAAAATTTTAAGTCTGACCTAAATTTTATTTTATCCTGGGTACTACTAACTTGAATCCAGAGCAAACTGGCCTCAAGGTAACATGTAACTAGGAACCTTATGCCGTTCACACCAAACACTTGGCTACTGCTTGGTAAGCAGCTAAGATATGCAGAGTGACAGCGTGGGAGGCGTTCCAAAGGCGCGGTTCTGTGTCTGGGGAGACTAAACACTTACGGGAGTTAAAGAAATGATATATATATTTGAAATAACACTAATGTTTCAAAATCATGTGAAAGGTACAATGACAGTGCTATTACAGAGAAAGAAAATTGGTTTGTGGAGCAGATTTTAAGAGCAGAAGAAGATGAATCATTCACCATGAGGCAGTGTCAAAGTCAAGTTGAGATATGAGGTTGAAGGCATGGGGTCAGGGTTAAAGAGAGGGATTTGAACACCGAGGGACACTGGAAGGCTGGATCATGGCCCCTACTATGCTTATGTCCTAATCCCCTGAACCTGTGAAGGAATGTCACCTTATGTGGCAAAAGGGTCTTTGCAGATGTGATTAATGTAAGCATCTTGGAATGAGAAGATCATCCTGAGTTATCCTAGTGGGCCTGATGAATCACCAGGCTTTCTTATAAAAGAGATGAGGGAGCTGAGAAGGAGGGAAGAGATAAACTGGGGGAAGCAGGAGTTGAGTGATGTGAGGAGGGGTCAGAAGCTGAGCAACACAGGCCGCTGCCAGGAGGGACCCGCTCTGCTGGCGTCTTGACTTTGGCCCAGTGAAACTGATTTCAGGCTTCTGACCCCCAGAACTGTAAGGTAATAAATTTTGGTTGTCTTAGATTGCCAGGTTTGTGGTAATTTGTAGCAGCAGCCAAGGGAAACAAACTCAGGAGATTCTCATTTGTTATAAGATATCACATCCTTTCCCATGTTTTGAGAATTTTTCAGTTGTGCTTCTATAGCCTACAACAGAGTGGGGAGCCGTGTGATTCCAGTAAGGTGATTCCAAAATTCAGATCTAGACATGGGCTTTGTTAGAATATAGCTGGCTGCTCCATTTCTCTGTCTCCCTTTGAAGGCCAGGGCCGTCCTCATGAACTTTGTAGGGCCAGGGACTACTGTGGTATCTGACACACAGCGGGTATTGAAACTACTTCTGTAGTTTTTTCAACTAAAGAGAATTGTAAAATATTATGTTTCTAATTCCATGAAAATATTAGAAAACATATATGTACTTTCTCCAATATAAAAAGAAAATTCATTCCTATTTTGTCTTGTACAACATGCTCATGGAATAAGATTTTAAGTTCTAAGTCCGTGTGTCCTGGTTGCGGGAAGGGTCTGTGCACCTACACCTGGGTGTGAGAGAGGTCCCCAAATCTCTCACCTTTGAAGGATCCTGAAATACACACATGCTGAGTGAAGAAAGGGACGGGGAACAAATGTTTCCAAAACAACAAATCAAGTCATTTGGGGGAGAAAATAATGTACAGCAAAGAAGTAAGTCGCATGTCTAGTTTTTCGCATTTCAGACGGGAGTGATCACATAGACAGGGCCATGGAACCCTTTTTGTTCTTCTTGTTTTCTCTCCTACGACACTCAGTGAACTGCATCAATGAGGACTAATATCTTAGCACCAGACTACATCTTGCACCTATTATCCATCCCAGCCGACAGTAAAAAGTTAATGGCATCATCCCCCGTCAGGCCCCTAATGGCACAACTCTGTTTCAGAACACCTGAAGGAATGTCTGGGTGCACCCCCCACGCACCTGACAAGACAGGGGTAGGGGGCCCAAGAATAATCGCCGTGTCACCGCCACGTGATTTATTGCAATGCTTAATTATGTCTACAGGGCACCGTCTGGAGTCCCAGTTTGTGCTCCTTACAAACCAAAATTAAAGCCAAAATGTGCCTTCTGAACTCAGCCAAGCCCCATTTAGGGCTTTTCACACCTAGAGAGCATTACCCTATGCCCATTCCCACATCATATCCTAGATGTTCAGTGTAGACACACAGCAACTCTCATTCTAGAGACAATGGGCTTTCCTTTCTTGAGCTGACCATGTTATCCAGAGTTAAACAGGTAGGAAATTTTGCATTATGCCAAAAACTCTATAGTGGAGTGAAATCAACTTAAGCATATTTCTGAATTGTCACTGGTCATCAACCAAATGTGTTTTGTCTATTGGCATTTTTTTTTTACTGATTATTAATAAGCTAGTAATTTTCCACAAAATATTTGCTGAAAAGGGATGATGGCAAATCAGTACTAAATGATGAAAATTGTTTTAAAATATTACCCAGTTTTCAAATACATTGTCATCTATTCTAAGAATCTTTTTTTTTAAAGAAGTCATATTACTGTGCAGAGTTGATTTAAGAAAAGCTTACTTCTTTCAATTAAAACCCAGAGCATTAATCAAATGTTTGACACTATAAATGTTTCCAATTAACATCTAGCTTAAAACCACATGTGTTCCAAGTGAAATTCAAAAGATCTATCTGTACAGGTGACCTCAGAGAAACCATTAACACATGGCCAGAGACAGCAAGAAATATTCTCCATTTGTGAGAGTGAGATGAAGCATCAGTTTATGACTGAAAGTTAATTCGAACATCCCTTTCAGATGTGGGCTTGTTAAGCTAGAAGCTGAGTATTTCTCACCCAGTCAAAAAAAAAATAATTTCAAAAATAAATATATATAGAGAAATTAAAAACAAAACAATCTGATTGGGATGAGCAGTAATTTCAACTCTAACAAAGGGAATGATTGATCACAATATGGGTCTAGTCAGTAAGAGACATTTTCAAGCAGTTTTTTGTTTTTTTCCACTTTCTTCTGCAGATGCTGCAAACTCAAATACCTCCAGAGTCCAAGCAGGCAGCATAAATGAATGAAACGGGAGTGTTGGGGGACTGGAGAGCTCAGTACACTGAAGGGCATGCCTCCTGCCTAAATGAGAGAGTTCCAGCCAACTCTTATCATGTCAAAATGGAAGCCCAGTTGCACCAAACATCCTGCTATTCCAGAAGTCAGAAGGGGACTCATACATTTTAAGTGATGGCAATTAATTCAAATTTTGTTTTTTGAAAAACAATAACAATGGCACAGGGCTTTCTGCAGCCAGCTTGTGACCTTTGTGTCTACTATGGGCCAATTTAGGAGCTGGGCTAGCATGGTCAGAGATAGGAAAGGCCAAGATTCTGACGAAGGTGAGCCCTCTTCAGGAATATATCAGCACATCGTCAGCTTGGGCAGCACACTTTGGCTGACTCACTGTGGAATCCACCAGCTCCTGGCAGAGAAAGATGGAGCAAGCACATGGCTTCCCAAATCATTTCTCAACTGATCGGTCAAACTTAGTTAAATTATTCCAGGTGCGTTATGCAGGGGGTTATTATGGCCCTAAGGAAAACGGTAACATTAAGACAAGCCCATTTGCCCAGTGTCCTGATGAATTGCATTCTCTCTCCTCTGTCTTGCTGCAGCCCATTAGCAGCTGGGGTTGTCACCCCATAGTGAGGGCTGGTGAGAAACACCTAGAGCTGGTCTGCTGTGGCTAGAGAGATGTATATTTCTCTCTCTCTTTTTCCCTTCAAATAGCTTTCCAAAAGAGAAAAAGCAGAAGATGACCATAATAAGATAAATGCCTGGCAGGTTACACAGAGAAAAATATTTGACATTCAGAAACTATTTCAAGACCTCAAAAGCTGTTACAAGTTTGTGCAAAGATTTCTTTTTTCTATGAAAAGCAAAGCCGAGGTCAGCATGCCTTTGGTGGAAATTGTTCAATGGCTTTAAAAAATAAGAAAAGATGATCATTATAGCTCATCAAGGAGATTACTCAGTTCAAAACTAAAGCCAGAAGATCTGGATTCTAGTTCTTTGCTCTGCTCCCTAACTAACTATATGGATAATGTGCATTATTCCTCTTACCCTTGGTTTAAAAATATATAATTGGTCAGGAATACCAAATTTTAATACATAAAATATACCTAACAACATTTAAGCAAATAGGATCAGATAAAGTCCTGAAGAAATTTATAAGCACCAGCTGTGTCTTTACTTATCAAGATAATTTATGTGTTATAGTATTTTTTGAATTTTTTTCTGAAAGCATTTTCTTGGTTTTCTTCAGGATTTTTTTTTTTTTTTGCAAATGGCAGAGAACCCAATTAAAATTATCTTATGCCAAAACAATTATCTTTCACAGCAGTCTGTGAATGGACTTCAGGTATGGCTTAATCTAGGTGTATCTCAATGCCACCAGAACCCAATTTCCCTCTCTTTCTTCACATCTCAGCTCTATCCTTCTCCATGTTGGCTTCTCTCTTTCTAGTTGGATTTCAGGGACTATAAACTCATATACTTATAGATTCAATTCCACTAGAAAGAAAGACCCTCTTTTCTTCATGTAGAAGTCAGAGAACTGGGCTTGAGTAAGGTTTAACTTTACTGATAATTTAGTCTGAATGGTTTTACCAATCTTCATATCCGGGGTAATGTGATGCCTTGATTGGTCAGACCTAAGTCACTTAACCCCTTTAAAACTGGGGCTACAGTTAGCCCCATCTCAGAATATGGGGTTCTTTTTATCAAAATTGGGAGAGAATGGGTATCCATTATAGTCTATGATATGAAATACATTTTGTTTTAGAGTTTCTGGCTTAAGGCAATGAATTAGACAGCTTATGCCCTGAACAAAGGTTAAATGAAAAGTCTTCTTCCCTGAAGAAACTGATTTTGCCTTGCATCCCTTTCTCTGACTATAGGAAAATTCTAAAAACAATTTTCTCCCAGACCAGTGCTTCTGAATTCCCCACCCCCCAATCCCCAATCCAGTGCTTCTGAACTAAATAAAATGTAAATTTTTAATGTATATTTACTAAGTTGTGCAAACTCCACACTAATTCCAGAACATATTCATCACACCTGAAAGAAATCCCACATCCGGGCGTAGCCACTCCCACCCCTCCACCCCAGCTCCAGATAACCACTGAGTTCTTTCCTGTCTCCTTGCATTTGCCTAGTCTGGGTATTTCATATGTACCTGAATTAACCATTCTTCCGTTTTCCACATTCTGAGGCCTTAACATTAGGGGCTGCTCCTTCCTGCTTTAGCCAGTTCCTGAAGACAGTAAACAACTTGCCCACTTTTCACATGTAAACCAACCAGTCCACAGCCTTCCCTCCCGACCACCTCCTCCCCAGGGCTCACTCTATGCCCCTAAGCCAGGGCCGGGCACCAGAGGATTAGAGACACCCCTGTACTCCACAGGCTGATGAAATTATTCCAATTAGCCCATCATAAACCTGAACACCTTTACCATCTCTTGCTTGTTTCTTCACACAGAAACCACAATAAAGGCTCTCACCTAATTCCCCCCACCTTTGACTCTTGAGTAATCCAGGTGTTTTCTCATGGGGTGCCCTGGGGTGTGCCAAGCTCTTTCATCTTGGGATCTGTGAGCAATAAACTACATGATCCATTACAAAAGCTTTGGGATACACAAAAATCAAGAAACATGAAATACACATGGATGGAAACATGAAGCCCTCCCAGCATCACTGGTAAACCGAGTTTACAAGTGCACAGGTGAATAAGAAGGGATGCTTGTTGGAAGTATAATAATAATAATGGACCGTAGCAGAATCTGTCTGAAAACTTTTATAATGACCTTCTTATCATCTCAATGGCAATCATCTCCTGATGCATTGGCATTGCTGTATCTAAGAATAAAACTCATTAAAACATCATATAAATGATGTGCAACCTCCACAACTAATTCCAGAACATTTTCATCACACCTGAAAGAAATCCCACATCCGGGTGTAGCCACTCCCACCCCTCTCTGACTTAATAAGTTTTTGAGGTTCATCCCTCTGTAGCATATGTTGGTTCTTCTTTCCTTTCAATGACCGAATAATATTCCACTCTCTGTATATACCTCACTTCGTTTATCCATTTATCACTTGGTAGACAGTTGGGCTATTTCCACTTTGACATATTAGGAACAGTGCTGCTATTATCAAATTTACAAGTGTATAAGCTTTTGTGTGGATATTTGTCTTCATTTCTCTTGGGTGTATACCCAGGAGTGAAATCATAAGGTCATGTGGTAAATGTCTATGTAACTTTGAGGAATGGCAACTGTTTTCCAAAGTGGCTGTATTGGGCGGCACCTGTGGCTCAAAGGAGTAAGGCGCCAGACCCATATGCCGGAGGTAGCGAGTTCAAACACATCCCCGGCCAAAAAACAAAGCGACTGTATCATTTCACATTTCCTTTAGCAATATTCAAGGGTTGTGATTTACTTACATCCTTGCTAAGATTCATCTGTTATTTTGATCTAGCCATCCTGGTGAGTATGAAGTGGAATTTTACTGTGGTTTTGCTCTGCCTTTCCCTAGTGACTAACAACCTCAAGCACCTTTTCACGTGCTTATTGGCTATCTGTACATACATATATATGTATCTTTTTTTGAGAAATATCTATTCAAATCCTTTTGCTCATTTTTAATTTGATTATTTACTTTTCTGTTGTATTATTTATGTTAGGCTGGATAATAGACCTTTATGAGAGACTTGCAAATGTTTTGTTCTAAAATGAGTTTTATTTTTATTTTCTTAATAGTGTCCTTTAAAACATAAAACTTTTTATTTTTGATAAATTTATTGGGAAGAAAACATTTTCACTTTCACCTTGGATCCACTTGTTGGGGGCCTACAAATCAACTGATAATAGAGAGCTTCACAAGAGAAAAGACTAGGTTTATTTATTCCCTTATTTGCCAGTACCACCTTCAATAACCAGAGACAATGGTTTATATACTAGATTTAACAAAGCACAAGGGAGAGGTTTACAGCTTCCATTGGGAAGGTGTGGAAGGCTCTGTTGGGCTTTTTGATGTTCAAAGACCTGGGCAATGTCCAGGCAAAGTCCATGGCAGGTGAATTCACAGGGAACTCCCTTGAAGAAGGGTTAATGGCATCTACATTTTCTGGAGGTGTGTTTTTTTGTTTTTGTTTTTGAGGCCAAGTCTCACTCTGTCACCCAGACTAGAGTGCTCTGGCCTCAGCCTCCCTCACAGCAACCTCAAACTCCTGAGCTCAAGTGATCCTCCTGCCTCAGACTCCTGAGTAGCTGAGACTACAGGTATCCACCAAAATGCTCATTTAATTTTTCTTTTTTAAGTAGAGACCAAGTCTCATTCTTGCTTAAGCTGGTCTCACACTCTTGACCTCAAGTGATCCTTCTGCTTCTGCCTCCCAGAGTGCCATATTATAGATTTGAGCCACTGCACAAGGCTGGAGGTGCTTTTTCATTCAAATATATAATTACTTTCTGCATTTTCTTTAGCTTAAATATTTTCACATTTAAAATAATCTTTTTATTCACTCTAGGTGTTCAAGTGTATCCCCTCCAAATCTGGTTCATGTTTTTTTTCTCTTAGTTGTTTGGGTGTGTATGATATCTAAGAAAAAATTGCTTAATCCAAGCTCACAAAGATTTTCATCTAAGCTTTCTTAGAACGTTTTTATAGATTGAGCTCTTCTGTTTAGGTGTTTGATCCATTTGAGTTAATTTTTGCAAATGATGGGAGGTAGGAGTATAGCTTCTTACTTTCACATGTGACTGTCTGGTTGTCTCAATAATGTTCTTTTCTGCATCAAGTTATCTTAGCATGGTTGTTGGAAATTAGTTGACCATATCTGCCTGCATTTATTTCTAAACTTGCAATTCCACTCTAGGTCTGCTCTTACATCAGTACCACACAGTTTTGATTATTGTAGCTTTGTAGTAAGCTTTTGGTGGTGTTCAGCACATGCCT
Organism: Arctocebus calabarensis; assembly: GCA_963573935.1. Lineage (NCBI taxonomy): Eukaryota > Metazoa > Chordata > Mammalia > Primates > Lorisidae > Arctocebus > Arctocebus calabarensis. Next base: position 7,283 of record CAUYON010069836.1, on the reverse strand, counting down.
ACCCCCAAATATGGCACCTTAGCCTGTAAGAAAACAGCAGTCAGAAGGTCACTCTCTCCTTCCCCTGTTTTCCTTTCCTAAAGCTGATAAGAAAACCTAGGAAGAACTTTCTGATCTTACCTAGAAGCAGGTCATAAAATTCCCATTTAATATTTGTCCTCCCTACACCCAGAAGAAAGGTACTGAAGGCTCAGAGATACCAAGAAGAATCTCAACACACAGGTTATTACCATTAGATCATATTCCCTTTGTCCAATCATATTTCCTCACACTTCTTCCTTGAAGGGCTTGAGGAAATTTTACCCAAAATATGACTCTTTGATATAAAGAGTATTTTGAATTAAAGGCCTGTAGATATCACTAGGCCCTTGGATGGAGCTTTCCCTCTATCTGCATAGCCAGACAAACCCAACAAAAGAACAACTGACTTCCCTTACCTTCCCTGTTATCTCAATACAGTAGAACCTCTGTAATTTGACCACCCCAGGGACTACAACAAATTAGTCAACATACGGAGGTGGTCAACATAAGGAACTAGGCCTGCTGTGCTGATATGTACATGTGGTGCATGTCTGGTCTGTGAAAATCAGTACACGGCCGGTGCAGGGAGATGGTCAACTATGGAGGTTCCACTGTGTACTGTAGGAAAGAAGATCAAGAATTCATCCAGACCTGACCCAAACAATCTTAAGATAATACCTGTCTCTCAGGTTAACTTGATTTATAAAGAGAATCTTTTACAAGCCAATCTGTTTCCCTCACCCAGTCGTCCTCCCTAACAACCACTTAATGCTCCTAAACAGAATACCTACCTATACCCATCTTCTTGCCCCAGAAGGAAGGTATAAAAATTTCTGGACCCCATAAGGATATTGGGTAATCATGCTATGATTTTACCTTTGTGGAGTAGATAAACCTCTTATTCTTATTAATCTGCCTTTTTGTGAGTTGATCTTTCAGGGGAAAAGGGGATGTTTCCCTTCATTCCCATATCCTCAAACCAAAGCATGAAATATATACTTTTTTTTTAGTTTCTTTGAATCTTCATTTTTTAAAACGTAAAATCCCTTGTCATGTAAAAAATTTAAATAAATATGTATAGTTTTCTTCTGTTTATCTGCCTTTTGTTACAGGGGCCGTCAGCCATGTACGCAGTGATAGATGAGAAAAATAAGCCTTTTGTCCCTTATACTTTAAAGTTTGCCGTAATGTTTTGGAAGCAGTTATTATTGTGAAGTTAAATGAAGATATCATTAATTTTTTACTTTTAACAGATGATTTCCAGATGATAGATAACTGAGGATGCCACCAGTTTCTCTTTCATACACCAGTCTCAATTTTGTATTCCTAGCCCTGTGGTTACCTCACTAGGATCCCTAAAATTCATTTCTATGACTTTATGATTTGGCACCACCAAGCTTCCAACTTGGGTTCATGTATTTCGATGCAAACCTATAAAAATCTTATACAAGAAGATAGTTCTATATTATTGGCTTCAATATTTTGCTTTGTAAAATATTAAGGCTTTTTCATTGCCAAATTCGATTACTAAAGTTCCTCTTGAGGTTCATAACAAGTCGTACTAAGCCTTGGTCAACATCAAGAAAGCTTATTCAGTTTTCAGTGACACTTTAGATGATTAGTACCTTGAGGCGGTAATTATTCCACATGATACATTTAAAAAATCAATTATTTTGGTTATAATTTAGGTACCCTAAAAATTCTTTCATTTAAAGTACACCCCTCCTGGTTTTTTAGTATATGTAGAGTCATGCAGCTATCACCATAGTCCAACTTTTGAACATTTGGGACATTTTCATCACTCCATAAGTAAACCTCCTTATTCACAGTCATACCTTATGCCCTCCATCCCCAGCCTAAGCCACCATGAATCTATTTTCTGTGTTGACAGCAGTGTTTTTCAACCTTTTTGATCTCACAGCACACTTGACCCTGTAGCTTAACTTTCATGGCACACTTAAATTATGTTGATTAAAAAGAAAGAGTAAAAATAATACTTATTATGCTTTGAACTTCTTCAGAAAATAATATAATTAATGATCTTTAAAATTTTTCACAGCATATCTAAGATCCTCTCACCACATACTGGTTGAAAATCACTGTTCTATAGATTTGCCTGGCTTACTATGGCACTGGCTTCTTGGTAAACATAGCTTAGTAGGCAGAGATTATATTTAAGCCCCCTTTTATGAACTGAATGTTCATGTTGCCTCCTTAAATCCATATGTTGAAACCCTAACCCCCAAAGTGATTGGTATGTGTATTTTGACATGGGACCTTTGGGTGATAATTAGGATTAGAGAGGTCATGAGGATGGGGTCTTCATGATGGAATTAGTGCCCTCAAATTAATCAAAAAGACACCAAAGAGCTCACATTCTTTTCCCATGTGCAACTACGAAGAAAGTCCATATGAGAACACAGTGAGAAGGCAGCTGTCTGCAAGCCAGAAAGAAGGCCTTTACCAGAACCAGATGCAGAGGGAACAGCCTGGAAAAAATGGCCTGGTCTTTTGGGGAACTGAAACCTGCATCCCTACCTCAGATCAGTGGTTGAAAAAAGAAAGAGAATATCTTTTGGTTTTTTTGCCATAGGAGAGACCTAAAGGAAATCATCTGGGTGGAGACCACAAGATTGTTTTAGGCCAGGATAGGATTTTGGGATTTATCAGAACCTTTAAAAGCTCTTTGCTTCTGCTAAGAAGGAGGAATTTGGATTTTGAGATAAAAGCCTGCCATTTTCCTTCTGTGCTGGCCAAGTAATACATTTCTCTTTCCTTCTCCTCAAGCTGCTTGTCCCAAGTCTTCTGATATGGCTTTGGGGTCATGTGCCAAGTTTTTAGTAACCAAGTTAGCCATGTTGGTACTCTGATGTAGAACTTCCAGCCTCCAGAACTGTGAGAAAGTGAATATCTGCTGTTTGAATCACCCAGCATATGGGATTTTGTTAATGACAGTCAGGTAAAGTTTTCATCTTTTACTGTTAGATCAGTGTGTCACTTGGAGAACGTTTCCACAGTTCATGTGGTTTTCGAGATTGCTTTGCATGTTGCCAAGGACCAGTGGCTCAGAGGGGCCTTCTCCCACTGCCACTGAGAAGGTATAGCTTCCAGCATGCTCACGATCTTCCCTGGAAGGAATGGCTGTGATTTTAACAGGATTGTTTTCTTTAACTGTCTCTTACCTTGTTCTTCCCATTAAACTTCTGGGTCTTTAGCCATGTTTGGTGTTCACTTTGTGCTACTAGATACAACTGGTTGCTAGCTGACTATTCTATTGCTTTGGATAAGACCCTGGGGCATAAATTTCTCCCTTGTCCTGTTCAGATCATACCTCCCTATCCCTATGGGATGGGTCCTGGGCCAGGACAGCTACTCTTCACTGACTGTCCCACCTACAGCCCCTTCCTCTTCTCCAGTAAAGATCAGATTCTATTGTCAATCTTCTTGTCGTATCACTCTCAAAGACCTCACCCTGAATTAGATGTCAGCTCTGCTGTTATCTCCATTGCTATGCTTGCATTATGGACGCTGTCTTTCGTCAGGCTGATTTCTTTATGGGATCTTATTAAAACTATTGATGGTGTTGTGAGCGGTAGCTTCGTTGAAATTTGACACCACCATCCATAAACGCATTTGACCTGGCACTAGGACATTACAGGATGTCACAATATGCCCTACAGCAAACACCCAAATGGGGTGAGGCTGTCCCCTCCTCTGTGGCACCTCATCCCTCAGGACGTTCCAGGCTGCTGCAATGTGTGGCTGGAGAGATTTTGGGCCCATATAAGGGGAAAACTCAACCTACCTATGCCTTAGTAATTGTGATCTGAGAGATCACATTTGATGCTTTTTTTTCAAAGCTGGGCCGTAAGGCTAAGGAAACAAAAGTTGTCTGGGGTTCAGGAATCGGCTGCCATGGAAACTCCCTTAATTTCTACAAGAAATCCACACTCTGAGTAAAATCCCTAACAATAGGAGCTACGAGGCAGAGTGTCAGACCCTTCCTAACTCTGGTTTACAATCCAGACCACTGTAGCTCTGACTGGACAGGGGACTGTGCCTTACAAACATACTTTTCTGATAAGCAGTTATAGACCTTAAATCAGTTTCAGCAGCTTATAGAGACTGTTAACAAACTTTCTTTGTGTTCTGTAGTTTACTTTTTTGATGTAAAGACCTAAATTCTGCCCTATTTTAATGTTAAAACCCACCCCAAAGTAAACCCAAGCATGCATATAAATGTACGGGTTTACCCACTGAGCTTCCCTCATAAATACATATAGCTTTTCCCCCAAATCTGAAGGGTACGTGTGGCTCTACTGTAAGATATAGACCCCATGAAGCCTAAAACTCAACCTGCCTTTCCCTCTTTGTAGAGAGAGCCCCTTTGGTCCATGGCAAAGACTATCTTTCCCTAGTTTACAAAGTGCTATTATCAATCAAACTCTCTCTACTATTTAGCCAACCTGGTGGTCTTTTGGACAATAGCATTAATTAAATTTTGATTTTCCGGAATAAAAAGTAATATAGATTAAAATTTTAATAGTTTTCTCTTCTCACTTCAACAGATTGCCTTATGCACTTTCTGCCTAAATCCTAGGCAATTTGGAGATCACTCATCACAAAGCCTGTACACTAGTGTTTCTCGTTCTTGGCACTATTAATGTTTCAGACCAGACAATCCTGTGATGGGGGGGGCTGACTTTCACCTTGTAGCCTCTACCAACTAGATACTAGTATCCCCCTCTGCATACTGTGACACCCCAAAATGTCTTCAGACTTTGTCAAATGTCCTCGGAGTGTGAGGGCAGGGAACAAAACAACTCTTGGGTAAGAACCACTATTCTATACAGATTAAATCCATAGACATACGAGGTCTGACAAGTAAGTTTGCAAACTTGCCACTGGGAGCTTAACATTGGCAGCATTATACAAACAACTCAAAGTTTCATAACCTTGGCACATCAATGTCTCACAGCTGTGTTCTTATCAATGTGTGGTGGTGGCTTGCTGAGTGCATTCATTATCGTTGTTGTATGTTTTTGTGTGCCGTAGCCATAATGGCAGAACCTGAATTAAAGCAATGAGCAAACATTTATAAATTTCTTGTTAAATGTGGCAGGAGTGGAAGTAAAATCAGGATATGTTAGCCCAAGGTTATGGGGATAATGCTATGAAGAAAATAGCAGTGTACAAGTGGGTTAAATATTTTTCTAAGGAAGAGAAAGTGTCACTGATGAAGAGAGGTCAGAGCAGCCAGTAGCCAGCAGAACTGACAAAACCATGTGAAAATTTGTCTTATCATGCATCAAAGTTGTAGGCTGACTATGAGAAGAAGCATAGCAGATCAAGTAAGCAGTGCTAGAGAAACAGTTGGGAAAATCTTGGCCAACAACTCATGGCTCTTGCACCATGACAATGCACCAGTTTACAGGCAAGGGAGTTTTTACCAGTAAACAAATAACTGGAACAAATAATTGGAACACATTCCCTACTGGCCTGATCTGGCCCCCAATGACTTTTTGCTTTGCCCGAAGATAAAATAAATATTGAAAGTAAGACATTTTGATTGCATTCAGGTCATCAATGATAATATGATGACAATTTTTTGGCCATTCCAGAAAAAGAGTTCCAAATTGCTTTGAAGGGTGGCCTTGGCATTAGCGCACAGCTTCCCAAGGGGAGTGCTTCAAAGATGATTGATATTCAGCAATGAGATATGTAGCAGCACTTTTTCTAGGGTGAGTTCATGAATTTAATTGTCTGACCTTATAAATGTTGCTCACACTCAACATATTTTTTTGTAAAAACAAATACCTATTGCTCATCTAGATATATTCAGTCACCACTCTAGGCCAGCCCTGATGTTCACCTATATTTCTGGATTTTTTGGTATCACAATATAAACGCATATTTACTGTAGACAATTTGGAAAATAGAAGGAGACATAAGGAAGAACTTTTGAAAACTTATAATTGGACCTGAGTTTGTTGTATTTTCTAACAATTGCTTGTATGGAATTCATCAGGTGGTCAGCTCTTTCTTCAGCTTGGTCTTGCTTGTACTATATCTGATGAAAATTCACTTAGGTTTCAATTGTGTAATTTGAAAATTCTCTCAGATGAAATTTATATTTCTCCAGTTTTTAGAACTGGTAGAAATCCCTTTTGTTCATATAATTCTTCTCTGGGGGCTTTTGGAGAGAAGGTGAGTTAAAGGGGAACATGAACTGACATCCAGACAACTCTGAAAATAATATTTCACTACGAAAAGAATCCTACCTCTGAAATGCCATAAACAAATTTAATATCCAAATGACAAATATCTGAGAGAATATTTGCAAAATGTGTAAAATGAAAATATAAATATTCCTAACACATACGAATCTACCCCTTAACTGAGCAGTCCTTTACACTGTTACTAGAAACAGCAATTGATACAAATTTTCCAGAGAATCATTTGGGAGTAGGTACCAAAAACCTTAAATAGTATTCTTAAAATTGTATCTTAGAAGGTTATGTAATGTTGTTTTCTCCCACAGATAGTGGGAGAAAAATTTCACATGATATTAGGATATAATCCCAAATGGTATGAAATGGTAAATACAATACATATTTATAATATTAAAAATTTCACAGTGGAAAGATTTGCACCAATATATTGATACCTGTGAGCAGTGTGTATTCTGGTTTGCTTGAATTTTCTTCTGTTTTTTCCATTTATATTTTCAAATATTTCTACAGTGAACATTTATATAAAAAAAAAGACATGCACACCTCTAAAAGTCATTATAATAATACAGTGAGTCTCTTGAAATATTTTTTTCATTCAGAAAGAAATAACATAACAGGATTTTCCTTTCCAAACTGCTACCAGCTGGGAAAATCATCATGGAAGCTGTTTCACACAATGTGCTCCAGTCTGAGAAGGACCTTGTGTTCCCGGTCAGTGATGTTCACTCAGGGATCCTTTCATAGTTTTCCCCACCTGAGCCGAGCACGTCCACCTTCTGGTTAAGCAGAGCTCTTTCTCAGCCAAGAGTACACAGGCATATTTAAAACGTGACAGCAGGACTGAGGCTTGCCTGGATGTTTAGAGTGACCATAGTCCTCATTCAGTAGCTAGAGGCATGTTAATGGGGCGATGGCTTAGGAGGAGTGTTAGGCTCTCCAAGCTCAACGGTTCCAACTGCACTTAGGATAATTTCAATGAGGAAGAAAACAAAAAGTCGGCTTGGTGCCTGTGGCTCAGCGGGCTAAGGC
>CAUYON010069834.1:0-26821 GCA_963573935.1 Arctocebus calabarensis | reverse complement strand
CTGTGGCATCACAGGTCACAGCAACCTCTAACTCTTGGGCTTAGGTGATTCTCTTGCCTCAACCTCTCCAGTAGCTGGGACTATAGGTGCCCACCACAACACCTGGCTCCTTTTTTTTCTTGCAGTTGTCATTGTTGTTTACCTGGCCTGGGCCAGGTTCGAACCCTCAGGCCTTGGTGTATGTAGCTGGTGCTGTAACCACTGTCCAGGCACCAAGTCTCTTTAAAAAAAAACCCTAGCAGTTGGGGAGGCCAAGGTAGGATGATTGCTTGGGCTCAGGAGTTGGGAGACCAGCCTAATAAAGAACAAGACCCTATCTCTACCCACAATAGAAAAAATCAGCCAGGTGTGGTGATGTGTGCCTGTAGTCCCAGCTACTTGAAGGGCTGAGGCAGGAGGATGGCTTGGGACTACGAGTTTGAGGTTATAGTAAGGTATGATGACACCACTGCACTCTACCAAGGGTGACAACATAAAACTCTGTCTCAAAATAAAAATAAGAATAAAGGGATGTATAATTATATCTATTAAAAAGACTGAAAGAAGGGCTGGGAGCAGTGGCTCATGCCTGTAATCCCAGCATTTGGGAGGCCCAGGCAGGTGGATGGCCTAAGCTCACTGGTTTGGGACCAGCCTGAGCCAGAGAGAAACCTCATCTCTAAAAATAGCCAGCTGTTGTGGCAGGCGCCTGTAGTCCTAGCTACTTGGGAGTCGGAGGCAGGAGACTCACTTGAGCCCAGGAATTGGAGGTTGCTGTGAGCTGTGATGCCACAGCACTCTACACAGGGTGAGAGCTTGAGGCTCTGTCTCAAAAAAAAAAAAAAAAAAAGAATAATACAATAAACATTGTAAATAAGGAAAGGACATACATGGAGCTCTGGGGAGCTGCCATGGTAAGTAGAAAGAGTTTGGGGAGCCCAGTGAGGGGACTGAAGGCAATGGAAAGCTGGGAAGCCCAAAGTCCATAGCTTGTAGGATTCCAGTTGCTGGCAGGTATTGGGAACTTTGCCGAGGGCCAGGACAGGCTCTGCTGGTTTCAGCAATAGAAGAATTTAGTGGCTTCTACTTATGTCTCCACCTGTCCTAGATAAGCTTTAGGTCAAAGACAGAGTAACAGAAATGGTTCCTATCCTTCATGAAGTTGACCAAAGAGAGATTTAAAAAAAATAACATAAGGCTTGGTGCTCATAGCTCAGTGGTTAGGGCACCAGCCACATACACCAAGGCAGGCAGGTTCGAACCCTGCCTGGGCCTACTAAACAACAATGACAACTGCAACAAAAAAATTAGCCAGGCGTTTTGGCTGGTGCCTGTAGTCCTAGCTACTTGGGAGGCTGAGGCAAGAGAATCACTTTAAGGCCAGGAGTTTGAGGTTGCTGAGAGCTGTGATGCTACGGCACTCTACCAAGGATGACATAATAAACTATCCTCAAAAAAAAAAAAAGAAAAATCAGGCAGTTCCTGTGGCCGGCCCCATATACCGAGGGTGGTGTGTTCAAACCTGGCCCCAGCCAAAGTGCAAAACAAAACAAACAGCCGGGTGTTGTGGCGGGTGCCTGTAGTCCCAGCTACTCGGGAGGCTGAGGCAAGAGAATCACCTAAGCCCAAGAGCTGGAGGTTGCTGTGAGCTGTGTGATACCACAGCACTCTACCGAGAGCGATAAAGTGAGATTCTGTCTCTACAAAAAATAAATCTCGGTGGTTGGCTCAGCGCCTGTGGCTCAACGGACTAAGGTGCCAGCCAGGTACATCTGAGGTGGCAGGTTAGAATCCAGCCTAGGCCCGCCAAACAACAATGACGGATGCAACCAAAAAATGGCCAGGCGTTGTGGCGGGCGCCTGTAGTCCCAGCTACTTGGGAGGCAGAGGCAGGAGACTCGCTTGAACCCAGGAATTAGAGGTTGCTGTGAGCTGTGATGCCATAGCACTCTATCCAGGGTGACAGCTTGAGGCTCTGTCTCAAAATAAATAAATAAATAAATAAATAAATCTTGGTGGTAGTAGTAGCTCACACCTATAATCCTAGCACTCTGGGAGGCTGAGGCAGGTGAACTGCTTCAGCTCAGGAGTTTGAAACCAGCCTGAGCAAGAGTGAGACCCAATCTCTAAAAATAGCCAGGTGTTGTGGCGGGTGCCTATAATCTTAGACACTCGAGCGGCTGAGTGAAGGGAATCACTTGAGCCCAAGAGTTTGAGGTTGCTGTAAGCTATGACTCCACGATATTCTGCCAACGGTGACAAAATGAGACCCTGTCTCCAAAAACATAATCAAATAAAAAATAAAAAAATAACAAAAGATCATTGTGTACACAACCTATAAGGGGAGGCCACAGGCAAAACACCCATCACAATCATGGGTTTTTGTGATTGTGCAGAGAATCCACATGTATGAGTACAGAGGCACAAAGGTGGGCCCACAAAGGCTTGTCCCAAACACCTTTATTAGGATCTCTGGGGTGTTGGTTAAAAAGGCAGATTCCCATTGTGGGCAACAGAGCAAGACTCTATTTCTCCAAAAAAGTTAAAAAATTAGCCAGGTGTGGTGGCATACCCCTGTAGTCCCAGCTACTCAGGAGGCTGAGGCAGAGGATTGCTTGAGCCCAGGTGATCCATGTTACAGTGAGCTATGGTAGCGCCTCTGCACTCCAGCCAGCGTGACAGAGCAAGACTGCCACATTAAAAAAAAAGAAGGCGGCGCTCATAGCTCAGTGGGTAGGGCACTGGCCACATACACCAAGGATGAAGGGTTCGAGCCTGGCCTGGGCCTGCTAAATGACAATAACAACTGCAACCAAACAATAGCTGGATGTTGTGGCAGGCACCTGTAGTCCCAGCTACTCTGGAGGCTGAGGCAAGAGAATCGCCTAAGCCCAAGAGTTAGAGGTTGCTGTGAGCTGTGACACCACTGCACTCTACTGAGGGTGACATAGTGAGACTCTGTCTCAAAACAACAAAAAAAAAAGAAAAGAAAAGAAAAAGAAAAAGAAAACCAGGAAGATTCCCAGGGCCCACCTTAGACCCTGGGAATCAGTCACAGGGGCTGGGCTGGGGTATGTACTTAGTTCTGATTTGAGAGCCTACTTGTAAACACAGCAAAACAGAAATGGAAATGGCATGCTCAACCACACCGTAACATAAACAAGTTCAATGCATGGTCTCAAACACTGCTGTTGAGAGCCGATTTGGAGAATGAAGAGGGAAGACAGCAGGAGGGCACCATGTCTGGGCTGGAGGAGGATAATGATGGTAGTGGATGCTGTGGTTTGGCCTCAATAATGAATGGTGTCTGGCGATACTACTCCCAAGGGACAGCACTGAAACAAGAGTGGGAGAGAGAGACTGAGGGTGCTCTCCCAGTTGCCCAGAACTGGCATGCACCTATGGGACAGGGTGTTACTCCCACCACCTGAGTCACACTGCCGGATTCAAGATGACCACACAGAAGAGGGGACACGAAGAGACAAAGACAGGAGGAAGGGCAGCAAGCAGACCCTTCCCTCTGAATACGCCACTGCCTCACAGCAGGGCAAGCAGGAGAGAGGTCTGCAGGGCAGAACTCAGAAGGTCCCTTCACTTCTTGTTCTCAGACCCCGAGAGATCCTTACTGTGGCTCAGGGACAGGAGTAAGTGAGCCACTGGGGTGTGGAGACACCAAATCTGAGACCAGCCAAGGGGAGCAGAGATTTCCCCAGTCAGTCCACACAAGCCAGGAGACAACCCTATTTATTCCTGCAGCAATCCCAAAGCTATTTCCACACTTGTTACCAAGCTCTGTCCCCAGGTCCTTATTCCAAGGATAGGGCCAATAGAGTCCTCCTCAGAAGTACTGATTATGTGACAAGTCTGGGCTTGTTCTGGCTGGTGTGAGAGATAAAGCTCCAGCAGGAGAGGCAACTAGAGCCTCTCTGTTCCAAAATTCTGGCTGGCAAGTGGCAAGGGCCCTTTGGCCAGGAGGCAGACTGGAATCTCTCCCCATTCCCCCCACACTCCAATAAACCTGGAAAGCTGGTGGGCTGAACTGTCCTACCCGGCAGTGGGGATAAGAGGTCAAAAAGAACAGAAGGTCACAGAAGAAGGATCAGCCCAGGGGGGAGAGTGCAGCTGGGGGAAGTGGAACCCAGGTAATCCCTTTAGGAAGTGAGATATTTATAGTTAGACTTAGCTCAGCATGACCCTTAGAGCCTGGGTGACTTCGAAGAGAAAGTGCTGGCCCAGCTATGGTCAGCTGGGGCCTCCCACACTTTGGGATTTGGTGGCCTCTTTATGGCTTGTGGGCCTCTCCTCCCCATTCATTCCCTTGGGCTCTAGCTCTAGGGTTGGGGAGATTAAGGGGTGGAGCCAGTTGCTAAGTGACCAGCCAGTCTTCCTAAACTGCATCCCCTCCTGGGGCACTGGGTCGTAGGAGTCCTGGCAGAGAGCACTCCTTCCCCTGGGAGCCCTGTTCTTGGCTCTAGGACGGCACCCAGACCAGGCAGAGGCAGTTTTTGCAATGACCTTGTCTGTCTGCCTGAGGCTAGGGCCCCCTCCAGTTCATCTTCCTGATCCCAGAGACTGAGTCAATGTCTGGCATGCAGCAGGTCTCAGTACCCATTGGCCACTGAGTGAGAGAAATGGACAGGTTATTTAGGAAAAATGGGAGGAGACAGCGAGGGGAGGGGCAGATGGGGGCATAGTAGGGAACAGACAGCTGCCTGGAAGAAACTTCCTGCAGAAGGGGAATAGGAGAACATGTTTTGTGGACACACCTCACTGAATGGAAAGTGAGGAAAGAAGAAAGCGGGTGGGCAGAGGTGGGAGTCCAGGAGGCCCAAAACCAGTCACCAAGATAGGTAAATAGTGAGGGAACTTGCTGGAGGATGAGGGCCCCAACCTCTGTGGACGTGGCAGAGACGAAAAAGCAGCCAAGAGAAACAGACCTACCCACAGCCTTGGTGCCGAGGTGGCTGCAGGCGTGGACAAGGAGGCCCACATGAGTGAGGAGACAGGGCGAGCTTTCACCACGCTGCACACAACGTGCACATTCACAGGGTCGCTGTAGGGTGCACCCAGGGAGACCAGGCTCTGTCTGCTCTGGTGTCTGTGTGCAGCCCCCAGCCCCCAGCAGGACCAGGCCAGGCTAGGGTGCGTCCCAGAGCTGGCCAGCCTTCCCCAGACCCACTTCCTCAGGGAAAACTGGCCTATCTGATCTCAACTACAAACAGAACCCCTAAATCCTCAGGGTCTAACTAAGGTTCTAACCTGCCTACGATTAACAGCCTTTTTCTGAGGTTTAGAGAGAATACTGTAGTCCACAAGCAGGGTTAAACATCAGGTGTTTGGGAAAGGACTGCAAATCTTAAGTTCCTATGTTCCTTTCTTGGAGTGAATACATTCTCATCTTCACCATGTGCTGACGTGTTTGTTCCCACGTACAACCACAGTCCTGGCCTGGACATGAACAGCTCCAGTGTTAGCAGCTCTAGAAGGGAACTTGATCACACGTGTTTGCTGGCAGCCTAGATTGCAGATAATTATGAGGAAAGAGACACTGGAACCTCTCTCTGCAATCTGGCTGCTCACACATGGGCTTCAGAGATGGACAGTGGGGGGTTCTCTCAGGCAGCTGATCGCTGTCATGAATGTGGACGAATGACCTTATCATCCTAAACCTCAGTGTTCCCGTCTGTAAAAAAATGCTGTAACTCCCACCTCAGGATTGCTGGAAGGATTAAATGGCACCACTCTGCTTAGTGCTGAAAGGACAGTAGCTACGATCAAGCCAAGTTAATAATGCTTATTACCAGTATGCAATTAAAAGTTACCATCTTTTTTCCCTATAAAGTTGCTGTGATTCTGAAAAATTCAAAAACTCCTGCTGTAGTGAAGTCTTGGTCTTTACCTTGCAGTGCAGGAGAAGGCAGGGGTTAAATGAAGTCAGGCAGGGACAAAGAGTGGGCCTGACAGAGGCCCACCTCTCTCTGCTGCACAGTGTAGGGTCAGCACTTTTCCTGGGGCAGAAGAGGGAAAATGGCAGCTAATAAATAAAACAGGAATTTCCCAGAGGCTGCTAGGAAAGTCTCTTGTATCTGGCGTCTACGTTTGCTACCTTAGGACTCCAGGGAGAGGAGGAAGGTCTCCTCTGCCACTGTCCCTCCCTGCTGGCATGGAGGGAGGCCCAAAGAGTACCAGGCATGGCAGCCAGGTGCCCCAGGGCCAAATGGAAAAGCCTGACTTCAGATACCAGGACTCTGCCACAGCATATCACTCAGACATGCACCACTCCACGGGGCATGTCCCCCAGAGTAGGGCAGAGACCTGAACCTAGGAGTGACCTTAAAGTCATCTGCAGTAGCCATTTTATTTCAGATGAGAAAACTTAGCCTAACAGGTGACATCACTTGCTTGAGACCCCCCACAAATGCTTTTCGTGTGTGTGTGTGTGTGGTTGGCAAATCCTTTCTACCCAAACACTCCACCATCAGTGAAAGCTGAATTATGACTAGAATGTGAAAATGTCGAGAGTTGCACACACAGAGATGACAGATAATGCCAATGAAAAAGTAGCAAGTAAAACACACAGCAGAAGCCAGAGTGGAGAAGCAACAATGCCGGCTAGGCTTCTGGTTCCAACTAGAGATGAGTGAGCCTGAGCATTGGGCCTGCCCAGGACACCTGGACTGGGTGCCTACACCTGACTGCTACCTTGGTCTCCTGCAGGTTTGACGGACACACAGACCCAGGCCCCCTCTCAAGACTCTGATGGAGACTAACTTCCCACCCATACAACACTGTTGGGGGGCAATTGAGCCTCTGTGCACTTGGAGAGCTGAGGTGTTCACTAGGCTGTGAGGAAGCCTGTTTCATTGCTAAATGAATCTAGAATAGAGACACATAAAAACTGAAGCTACAGGTTTTGGAGTCAGACAGACCTGGGCTTGAACATTAGCTCCATCATTAAGTAATGAGCTAAGTGACCTTGGGCAACCTCTTAAGCTTTCTAGTCTCTTCCAGGTTACTGTCCTGCCTTTTGGAGAGGTTGGGGGGGTGGGGGACTGAAGATTCGAGCACACACAAACATAATCAAGAAGATTTACGTAATACATCAACTAACCTAGCACCCCAGTTGACGTCTTAGCACCAAGCCCCAACCAGGCTCTTGCTTCCTTAATCTGAAGACACACACACACACACACACACACACACACACACACACACCATTCTTGCTACACAGTAGCACTTATTACTATCATTGTACAGTTGACCCTTGAATAAACATGGGTTTGAACTATGCAGGTCTACTTACAAGAGGATTTCCATGCCACCCTGAGACAGCAAGACCCATCCTCTTCCTCCTCCTCCTCAGCCTACTCAATGGGAAGACAAGAAGGATGAAGAAAGACCTTTATGATGATCCACTTCCACTTAATAAATGGTAATCACATTTTCTTTTCTTTTGAGACAAAGTCTTGCTTTGGTGCCTGGGCTAGAGTGCCATGGCCTCAGCCTAGCTCACAGCAACTTCAAATTCCTAGGCTCAAGCGATCCTCCTGCTTTAGCTTCCCCAAGTAGCTGGGACTACAAACATGCACCACCACATTTGGCTAATCTTTTTCTGCTTTCAGTAGACAGGGGTCTCACTTTTGCTGGTCTCAAACTGCTGAGCTCAAGGGATCCTCCCACCTTAGCCTCGAAGAGTGTTGGGGTTACAAGTATGAGGCACCACTCCCAGCCTCTTATGATTTTCTTAAAAACATTTTTCTCTAGCTTATTTTATTATAAAAATACATTATAATACATGTAACATACAAAATATGTGTTAATCAACTGTTTGTTATTGGTAAAACTTCTGATCAAAGTAGACTATTAGGCTCGGCACCTGTGGCTCAACAGGCTAAGGCGCCAGCCACGTACACCTGAGCTGACGGGTTCGAATCCAGCCCAGACCCCCAAACAACACTGACGGCTGCAACCAAAAAATGGCCGGGTATTATGGCAGACGTCTGGAGTCCCAGCTACTTGGGAGGCAGAGGCAGGAGACTCACTTGAGCCCAGGAATTGGAGGTTGCTGTGAGCTGTGATGCCACCGCACTCTATCCAGGGTGACAGCTGGAGGCTCTGTCTCAAAAAAAAAAAAAGTAGACTATTAGTAGCTATGTTTCTGGGAGGTCTAAAGATATATGTGGGCTGGGTGCAATGGCTCACGCCTATGATCCTAGCACTCTGGGAGGCCAAGCCAGGATCCCTTAAGTTCTAGACTAACCTGAACAAGAGCAAGACCTCTGTCTCTACTAAAAATAGAAAAATTAGCTGGACATGGGGGCACACACCTGCACCTGTTGTCCTAGCTACTGGGGAGGCTGAGGCAGGAGGACTGCTTGAGCCTAGGAATTTGAGGTTGCAGTGAGGTATGATTGTGCTACTGTACTCTAGCCTGGGTGACAGAGAGAGACCTTGTCTCAAAAATAATAAGATATATGTGGATTTTGTTTGTTTGTTTGAGACAGAGCCTCAAGCTGTCACCCTGGATAGAGTGCCGTGGCATCACAGCTCACAGCCACCTCCAATTCCTGGGCTCAAGCGAGTCTCTTGCCTCTGCCTCCCAAGTAGCTGGGACTACAGGTGCCTACCACAATGCCCAGTTATTTTTTGGTTGTAGCTGTCATTGTTGTTTGGCGGGCCCGGCCTGGATTTGAACCCGCCAGCTCAGGGATATGTGGCTGGCGCCTTAGCCCGTTGAGCCACAGGCGCCAAGCCTATATGTGGATTTTTGACTGCGTGAAGGTTGGTGCCCCTAGCCCCAATGTGTTTACGAGTCAATTGTAGTCATGTGTTTTTAATATTAACGTTGCTATTTTGAACTGCAATCCATCAGCTCTGTCTCTGGAATAACATGGAACAAGTCACAATCTCTTCAGTACAGATGATCCTTATTTCCTCCTACTATTTCTCCATTTTCTTTACCACTTCATTCACCTTCCTCTCGACTAACCTAACTAACCTAACAGCTCGGGGGGGACTGCCCACCACCAAGCCTCCCTGAGCTCTTGCATCCCTTATCCCAGCATACTCGCTCTGTTCCACAACCAACATGTAGCAGGCTTGCCCACAACTGTTGCAGCTAGAGCTAGAAAAGACCCCCTTAAAGTTTCTGCGATTGTGCCTCCCAATTCTCTCAAATCCTATTATTCATTTAATCCACACCCCAGCAACAGGCTCTAAGCCACTTCCTCTCAGGTTTGTATCTTCAGTGGGGTGAACCTGGAGTCAGACATCTTGACACACTGCGTGACCAGGGGCATGGGGTTTAACCTCTCCAAGCACATCTGCCAACTTGAATGTCACTCTATGTGCTCTAAACAGACTACGAAATGGTCCAGGGAGATTCTGTGTCAGGTACAAAATGTCTGACATTCCTGAGATCTGGAATTCCATCTCACCAGCTTCTTTGTGTGCCAGAGCTCCGGACCCAGAACATTGGTTTCTGGATCAACATCTCCTCCAAAGCCAGGCTTGGGCCTTGCAGGCAGCTGTGCCTGACTCATCCCTTCCTCTTCTTCCTCTACAGCCCGTGACTCACCAGCTCTGTCAGGCCAGCATCCTTCCTGGTTTCCATCCCAAGCGTTGCCTGGTCATGATACAGAACTGAGCCCTCTTTCTACCAGGGCACCCCAACACCTCTCTTTTAACATTCAGGGTCTGGTGACCCACATCAGGCTGAGCTGCAGCAGCACACGTGCCTCTCTGTACTGTAGTGTCCTTGAAACTTGACTGTCAACTCCTAGCGGGCAGCTTCAGGAAAGGCTATCAGTGTGGTTCATCAAAAACAAGCTATCTGGGGCCCACCCCCAGGGATTCTGATTTCCTTGCTCTGACGTATGGCGTGAGCATCAGAAGGGTTTAAAAACTCTCCAGGCGATTCCCATACACGGCCTGGGCTGAGCACTACTGGTCTGGAACTAGGCTGCCCAGCTGGCTGGCTGCTTCACTGGATTTAATTAGTCCTCTGAGAGGTCCTGGCAGGGGGTGCTCAGGGAGAACCCCCACATCTGCATGAGGCTGACCATCTGGGCAGCCCTTTTACGGCTTATAGCCAGGCTGGTCAAAAGGCAAGAAGAGAATGGCCCAGGGGACCCTTTCCTGTGGGCAAACCTACTGTACTGCCCACTGGAAAACGTCCCCTTTGCAGAGAGGAGAGGGCAAGCCAAGCCAAGTGGCCAAAGGCATGAGCCTTACTAACACCTTAACCCCTCCCACCTCTCAACTTTACTCAGCCTGGGGCCTGATCTTTCATGCCCACTGTGACCAGCACACAGATACCCTCTTCTGTAGGGACAGGAAGGCCTTTTCCTCCAGGGCCAAGCCACGGCCCTCTGGTAGAAAATGAGCAGCTCCAAGGCAAGAGGGATGAGTGAAAGAGCAGAGGGAGGGAGGTCTTATATCCTAAGAAACTCCGCCAGCCCCTCCCCAGGTGCTCTGGGCATGAAGAAGGGAAAAGTCTGACTCATAGCGCTTATGTGACTCACAGGCCCACAAAACTGACTTGCCAGACCAGCCAGGAGGGGAGCCCTCTGCTCCTGCCCCAACTAGGGGCGTGGGCAGGTAAAGCCCTCCCTCCATCCCTCTGGCATCCTGCCCACCACCAACTCCCAGGCCTGGTTGGCTGGCCTGGGTGCAGCCTCTGGCTCAGGTTGGCTCCCTGACAGCCACACCCACGACTGCTTCAGAAACCTCTAAATGAAGGGTGGGGCTGGCAGTGGAGACAACTCACAGGACTTGGGACACAGAGGGGTGACTTTGGAATCTGAGAGGATCTGGGTCTGACTGTCAACTGCATACCCCCCTACAGATGTAACCTTGAGCAGCTGAACCTCTGGACCTGTTTCCACATTCATAAAATGGGAGCAGTGAAAAATCCAGTTGGAAGGACTGCGGTGAGGCTGAAACAATACACTCTGTAACCTAGGACCATGGAGAACACAAAGGGGGGCTCCAAACGGGAGCAATTATCTACTAGTAGTATAAATACTAGTTTGGGGAATATGCAGACTTTTTTTTGCATTTCACTTAATCCTTATCACAACCATTTGTGGCAAGTATTGTCACCCTCTTTTACACATGAAGACATAAGGTTCAGGGGCTTCAAGGCAATGGCAGGAACCCAGTGAACGGTGCTCAATCCTCCCACTCCCAGCCCACTGCCTATTCTAGACCCCGTCCTGCCTGCCAACTCCCTAGGCAGTGAGAAGAACCCTTGGTGGACATGCACCTACAGCGGGCAGGTGCAGATGCAGTTCTGTTCCCAGAAGGAAGGGCCTAGTTGGGACACTACCGACCAGTCCTGTCCTGCCACCTACCCACCCTGGCTTGGCTCTAACCCACAAGATGCCTCCAGCCCAGGTTGTGAGCGCCTCAAGACAGCACCCAGTCTCCTTGGTGTTGGTGTCTGGACGCCCAGACTCTAGCCTGGAGCCAGATAAGCTGCACTGCTGGGTTGCCAAAAGCCTCAGCTCCAGATCTGAGATAGAACCTGACTCTGACACTTACTTACATGACTTGAGCATGTTATATAACCTCTGAGAACCTCAGTTTCTTCATCTGGAAAATGGGAATAACAACAGTAAGTAGCTTGCGGTATAGGATCACAACGAATGATATGGTAATAACCACGACCTTAATGATAACTGCTAACATTTATTAAGTGTTTTTCATATGCCAGGAATTCTTCTAATCACTTAATATGCATTAAATCATCTAACCCAAAGCCCACAAGCTAGTGGCAGGCTGGCTCTGAAACCTGAGCCCCACAACATACTGCCCCTCCTGAGTGTAAGGCCTGATAGGTAGGAAGCAACACATGGGCACTAGTCTGGCAGGAAGGATTTCTAAGATGAATCAATGAATGAACTTCTCTATGCCTAATTTCATTTCCATCCATCATTTCAGTTCCAGCACTTATGATCTATTCTGTATACATCTAGCTGAGTTATTTGATGTTCTTACAAAATATAAAGTAAAAAACCAAAAACAAGTTTTAATAAAACAGGGCCTTGGCTTGGCGCCTGTGGCTCAACGGGCTAAGGCGCCAGCCACGTACAACTGAGCTGGCAGTTCGAATCCAGCCCAGGGCCCGCCAAACAACAATGACGCCTGCAACCAAAAAATGGCCAGGTGTTGTGGCGGGCACCTGTAGTCCCAGCTGCTTGGGAGGCAGAGGCAGGAGACTCACATGAGCCCAGGAATTGGAGGTTGCTGTGAGCTGTGATGCCACAGCACTCTACCCAGGGTGACAGCTTGAGGTTCTGTCTCAAAAAAAAAAAACAACAAAAAAACCCAGGGCCTTAATGAACAGTCTCCTGCTCCCTCTTTAGAGAAGCAGCGCCCCCAACCTGGCTGTGCCACACCTCTTCCCTTCCTCCTAGAAGGTTCCAGATGGGAGGTGGCAGCCCCACAGGAGAGGGGGTGGAAATGGCCAGAGGCTCAGGCTGTGCCCAGAGCCTCAGAGGCCCTCAGGCACCCAAGCTATTTATTTGGACAGTGCCTGAGGTGGATCTGGAAGGAAGGGTGCTAACAGTGGCAGAGCAGCCTCTAGGAGCTGGCCCTGGCCTCTGTGTGGAGAAGCAGGCAGAGGTAGGGCCTCCACTCCCACATAGCATACCCCAGCCTCTAGCCAAGCCACAAGGGCGACCCAATACACAGGGAGAGGGTGTTCTCATCCAGCCCCAGAGCCCCCCATGCAGGCCTCCTCTCCTCTCCCCACAGAAAAGCCTGAGGAGGTGGGCACACAAGGCTGGGTTCCACTTTTTTTTTTTTTGAGACAAAGTCTTATTTTGTCAAGAGTGCCGTGTAGTCATAGCTCACAGCTACCTCAATCTCCTGGGCTTAAGCAATTCTCTTGCCTCAGCCTCCAGAGTAGCTTATAATACAGCACCTGTCACAACGCCCAGGTGTTTTTAGAGACGGGGTCTCACTCTTGCTCAGGCTGGTCTTGAACCTGTGAGGTCAGGCAATCCACCAGCCTCAGGCCTCTCAGAGTGCTAGGATCACCAGTCTCACACTTTATTTTAAACAGCAAAATTCCTTTTTTTTTTTTTGGAGACAAAGTCTCACTATGTCGAACTTGGTAGTATGGTGGTGTCACATACTACCAAGCTCACAGCAACCTCAAATCCTTGGGCTTAAGCGATTCTCTTGCCTCATCCTCTCAAGTTAGCTGGGACTTCTACAAGCACACGCCACAACATCTGGCTATTTTTGTTGTTGTTGCAGTTGTCATTGTTTAGCTGGCCTGGGCTGGGTTTGAACCTACCACCCTCAGTGGATGTGGCCCACAGTGCTGCAGGAGCCAAGCCATAAACAGGAAAATTCTTTAAAAGAAAAAAAAAATGGGGAAAGGCTTTCAAAAGGGCCTACCACCTGGGGCAGGTAAAAGTAAAGTGTTCTGGGTGGGAGGAGGGCAATCCATTCACTTGTGCATCCCTCTGGACGCCTCCATGAAACCCCTGGCCTCTTGGAGAAAGCCACCTATGCACTCAGATGGCTTTCACCTCCTAGGCAGCACCCAACTCAGCTCTGAACTGGGACAACTCAGGCACAGGACAGCAGGAGTACTGCCTGACATGGCCCCAAAGCACCATGAGGTCTGGGGGAGCTCTTCCTCCTGGGATCCCTCAACTAGGCCCCATCTGGTTGTAAGACTCAGCTCCCATCCGTCTTGTGGAAAGACCCGTGCAGTGCTCCCCAGGGCTGCAAAGATGCTAAGGCGACCCTAGCCCTCAAAATACTTATAAGCCCCTTCTCAAAACTTCAAGACCAACCATATGTGAAACAAAGTATACACATGCACAGAGAGAAGGACTACCAGATACCGTGCAAAAAATGCTTTTAGAACCAGAAAAGAGAGACTCTCATAAACCTACGGAGATGCTGTTAAAGAAGAAACTGCTCAGATCACTCTCACTCTCATTCATAAAATGTTCACTGGTCACCTACCAGTGCCAGGCACGGTGGATGTCTCAGACCAGCATGTATCATCGTTGGGGTGGGGCTGAATCAAACAAATGATGTAAGACAATCCTTTTTGGTTTTCTAACCTGTTATGTTCATGCTCCCTATTTCAAATATATTTGAATGTGTAATTTAGGGAATTCTTTTTTTTTTCTTTTTTTTTATGTCAGATGGGTAATGTGCCAACGTCGGAACAAGATTCATGGGAGCCACATCTCAGGCATGTGCATGAAAACCCAATCATCATGCTTATGAACTATAAAAGGATCAGGAAATTCTTGTAATGTGTTACTCTCTGGTATATTTAAATATATATACAAATGTACAATAAATAAATAATACATGTAAATAAAAAAAAAGAAGAAGAAACAAGCAGGGCTCAGTGCCTGTAAATTAAGCAGCTAGGGTGCCAACCACATACACCGGAGCTGGTGGGTTCGAATCCAGTCCTGGTCCGCCAAACAACAATGACAACTACAATTAAAAAATAGCTGAGTGCTGTGGAAGGCACCTGTAGTCCCAGCTACTTGGGAGGCTGAGGCAAGAGAATTGCTTAAGCCAAAGAGTTTGAGGTTGCTGTGAGCTGTGACTCCAAGGCACTCTACCCAGGGCTACAGCTTGAGACACTGTCTCAAAAAAAAAAAAAAAAAAAAGCAGGCAAAGCGGGGCATGCTAGAGTGGAGGTCTATGGAAAGTGCTGGGAGCGAACACCCTGACAGACCCAGCCTCATTCAGGCATCGCCAAGGGTGGGAGGGAGCTGGGCTATATCATCCCTAAGCCACTTCCAGCTCTGACTCTGTGTGACAAGAACACTGGAAATAAACAGGCCCCAGGCAGCTGGGAGGGCGGGGGTGGGAAGAAGCCTCACCCTCCTTCCTCATTTCAGACTTCCCACCTTACCCTCCCCAAGCAGTGACCTGTTGTACTTTGGCCTCTGCCACTGCTAGAGTAAGAGGCAGTGCGCAAGCTCTGGGCCTCAGTTTGTCTCTGGATGATGATGGTGTAGGGAGGTGTAGCATCCCTGATCAAGGATCCAGATGCCAGGGGAGCAGTCACAGGCAGAGCCTGAGTGAGGTAGAGGTTGTCAGCTCATGTTCTCTAGGTTTCCTACCCTGGTGGTGCTCACTGACTTGGCCTGGGAGCAACCCCTGCTGCCCCACCCCCAACGTAACCCAATTCTCTGTGTTCAAATGACAGCTGGAGGTGGGGCTCGGGAGCCCTAAGTGGGAGAGGGTGATGATTACCAGCTCCCAGGGTGCTCAGGCCCAGACAAAAGGGTCATGGCCCAGATTCATTTCAACACATAATTCCTGAGCACTCACTGTGTTAAAGATCCTGTCAGGCACCCAAGGGGCCAAGAAAATGTGGGTGACATGTTAATTACCTTAAGAGTACCTCAAAGCTTAAAGAGCACCTCCTCAGAGAAGTCTGCCTTGGAGACCTAAGGTGGGCTCCCCTATTCCCCACTGCAGCCCCTATTCTAAGTAATGTTTATCCCAATTTCCCATTGTTTCTTCACTTTTCAGTCTCCCACCCCACCACTCATTAGAACCTCAGCCCCTCCAAGATAGGGCCCTGGTCTTTCCTTTACAGTTGTACCCGGCACCTTACACAGACAGAGTCCTCTGTATTAGTTGAATGAATGAGTGAATGAATAAATGAATGACTCTACCATTGCCCTATCAGACAAATTGGAAGTGGCATAAAAGAGATTCAGAAGGCTGGGTGGCACCTGTGGCTCCCTGGGTAGGGCACCGGCCCCATATACCTATGGTGGTGGTTTCGAACCTGGCCTCAGCCAAACTGCAACAAAAAATAGCTGGGCATTGTGGCCGGCACCTCTAGTCCCAGCTTCTCTGGAGGCTGAGGCAAATGAATTGCCTAAGCCCAGGAGCTAGAGGTTGCTGTGAGCTGTGATAGCACTCTACCGAGGGTGCCAGAGTGAGACTCTGTCTCTAAAAAAAAGATTCAGAAGGCTATAGGGAATCAAAAGATAGAAGGAGGCTCAGCGCCTGTGGCTCAACAGCCTAAGGTGCCAGCCATGTACACCTGAGCTGAGGGGTTCAAATCCAGCCGGGGCCCGCCAAACAACAAGGACGGCTGCAACCAAAAAAAAAAAATTTTTTTTTTGGCTGGGCATTGTGGCAGGTGCCTGTGGTCCCAGCTACTTGGGAAGGCGGAGGCAAGAGACTCGCTTGAGCCCAGAACTAGGAGGTTGCTGTGAGCTGTGATGCCACAGTACCCTATCCAGGGTGACAGCTTGAGGCTCTGTCTCAAAAAAAAATATGGAAGGAGCTCACAGACAGTTCTCTGTTATTAGTTGAATGAATGAGCGAATGAATAAATGGTCTTGCAGGCCTGCAAGACCAACTGAGGTCCCAAGAGCTGGCCTGGACCTTGTAAAGCCTGACGGGGTCCTGCCAATGGGGCTGCTGGGCTCCTGCTAGACACTGGTCTTCACTGCTCATTGATAAAGTCAGGCTTTCTGAATGTGAGTCTGCAGTGTGCTGAGCAAGGGTGATTCCTAAATCAAACTCTAGCTGGGGCACTCACACAAATGTTCTGCTTTCCTCTTTTTGAGTTTTCTTGTCAGCCCTAGGCTGACAAGTTCCTATTCTGACCAGCTATGCCATTACCATGGGACTAAACAACAACTCCCAACCTTGTTATGACAAAGACCTTTTATGACTCCCCCCACCCCAAGTTTCAAAAGAATTTCTCTCCAACTACATGTAGTGATAGATTAATTTTAAAAATGAAAAATGTGGCTTGGTGCCTGAGGCTCAACGGGCTAAGGCGCCAGCCACGTACACCTGAGCTGGCGGGTTCGAATCCAGCCCAGGCCCGCCAAACAACAACGACGGATGCAACCAAAAATGGCCGGGTGTTGTGGCCAGCGCCTGTAATCCCAGCTACTTGGGAGGCGGAGGCAGAAGACTCGCTTGAGCCCAGGAACTAGAGGTTGCTGTGAGCTGTGACACCACAGCACTCTATCCAGGGTGACAGCTTGAGGCTCTGTCTCAAAAAAAAAAAAAATAATAAAATAAAATAAAAATAAAAATGAAAAATGCTAGGACCTATGTATCAGTGAAGCCTTCTGATCAGCTATGAAAGATAGTGGCTCACACTGAGCTGATGACAGAGGCCAGCGCAGAAAAGATGCTTTGGCAACATGGGTGGTGAGGATGCTTCTGTGACTCAATTTCTCAAGGCTAGGAGATAGAGCAGGAATAGAGAAGATGAGAGAGATGGTCAGAGAGAGGAAGGGGCAGAAAAGCCCAGAGGTCCTGGTCTCCAGAATTCAAGTGAGACCTCCCCACTGCCAACTCAAGCTTTTCGCTTCCACGGGGGAAGAAAGGCCACCCACACCCCATCCATGCCAAACAGGGCTTTCAACAGGGGGCGTTAGATGCTGATCTGGCTCACCTCAGCTGGCGTCTGGAAGAAGGACTATGAACTCTACACCTGAGCTGGAGAAAATGCCAGGGGTCATATGGTGGCCCCTGGAGGCTGTGTGTCTCCCAAGAAGACTTGCAGCTAGAAATGAGCCCAAGGTTGTAAAGCTAGCATTAGTATCTGCAAGGAAAACAATCTGGAGAGAGACACGCCAGTCATTCTACACGAGCGGTGAGGAGATGGGCCTTTTACTTTCTAAGATATATATTAGTGTATGTGTTGACTTTTTTGAACAGTAAGGACTCTGTGGATATGTATGCACTCTCCTTAAATTTTTAAAAAATGTGGTATGGTAGAAAATCTTGAGGCTTACAGGGAAAGGTAGTAAAAGATCCTTGTCATGATAAAGTCGAGACAGTTCAGCTGGGCCTTCCGAGTTGCGCTCCTCCCCTAAGGCACTTCCAAGGAAAGCCTGTTCCTAGCTGTCTTGGATCATTAGAGCTCACACTTAAGCCACTTTGTGCAAGTTGAACTACAAAAAGCTATGAGGGCAGGGCTCCGCCAGTGCCTGGCACACAGTAGGTGCTCAACAAAAGCTGAGGGAATGAGCCAAGAGGGAACAATATGGGAGGGCGAGACAGCTCAGTGTCCTAGGAAGGAGGTGAGGGGACAATGGGAAAGGGCACCAAGCAGAGATCTGCAAAAAGGCAGAAGCCAGCAGAACCCTAAGGAGTGTCCATAGGCCTTTGTCTCAGGGGGAGGCAGGCAGACAGCTGGTGGCTAGGAAAGGTCACAGCTCGTCTTGCCTGGCCGGCCTGGGGCAGTGGGCCTATCACCTGCCCTCCCTGAGACCAGTCTGATGAGAGCTTAAGATCTTGTGGCCAAGAAGAGCTGAGTCAGACTTGGGCGGTATGAAGGGGCAGGGCAGACAGGTCAGGCCTCGTTCTCTCAGGTGTGCTCTACCAGCTGAGGCCAGGCAGGAGCAATCTCCTATATCCTCCTGCCCCTGGGGAGAGAGGAGGAAGGCAGCCTCCGGGGCGCTGAAACTCAGGAAAACAAGGACCTGGGAGGAAGGCTCTCTTGCAGACAGGATGCAGCTGGTGGCTGTGTGCTAGGAGGAGCCCACCTGTTTTGGCCTAAACTCCCCCCCACCTCCTGTCCATGCCAGACAGGTTCTGGCAACATGGGGGGTGGGTGGGAAGGCGCAAACCTGGGCAGCGGGAGAGATCTGTTTCAGCAGTAACCAAAGGCACAGGGAAGGAGCCCTGTGGGCTCAGCTCCCAGCTGGTGAAAAGGCCTCTCAGTTTCAGCTCAGCTGGAGGTTAAGAACTGCTGAGGCTGGCAGCTCTGTACAGAGATGCTATTTGCTTGCAAGTGAACATCTTGTCGCCGTGGTGACCCAAGGAAGCTCCAGGCAGGAGCCAGCCACAAGGCCAGGAACAGAGCCCTCTCTGCTCTAGCACCAGGCCTTGACCTTCGCAGTTAGGAAAGTGGATTCCCTAGACCCTGAATGCATTGCACTGACCCATGAGGACCACAAAGATGTACAAGACTCCATCCTGCCCTCCAGAAGGGCCTGAGCCTCCAGAAACAAGAACAGAAAATCAGAAAGTGATGACGGCCATAAGAGGCATCAACAAAGACTGACTGCGCTTTCAAGAAGGAGGGAAGGAGCTCAGCTTGACTGGAGAATATATAGGGGAAAATACTCAGGAAAGGTTTTGGAAGATGGCATGAAACAGCAAACAAGTAAACATGTCCCCCTGTGGAGCACTCCAGCTGCTTGGTTTGCTCCAGAGCCAAGAGATTGCAGACTGCCAGTGCCTTGTCTCTCGGGGCTCCCTCTGTCTGGCTGCTTTCCCCAACCCAGCTAGTCCTCCACTATCTGTTCCCTAGCTGGCATACCTTTCTAACCCTCAGTGTCCCACTTGTCCTTCCTGCCTACAGTATCACAATGCTTTGCTGGTCAAGTCTTCCTGCTGGCCTCAGCTCCTGGTCTGTGGTCCCACTCCCCATCATGCCCCAGGCCACTCTTCTGCTTTGGAACCCATTTGGAGATCACCTTGTGGCGCTGAATTCTTAGTAAAATCCCATCACAGCAGGATCTATCACTCTCCTCATGCTCCTCCCTCACCTGGGCACCTGGGAACCAGAAGGCAGCCTGCTCTAGGTCTAGGAGTTGTCTATCAGGGTATGATAGACATGTGGCCCTCCAGATCCCCAAGTGAGGTCCCTCAACCAAATCCAAACTTCACAGAACAAATTTCCTTTATTAAAAATGTGTGTGTGTGTGGCCCTCTCTTGCCTCCTTTGGTGCCTAAGAAAGAACAATCTTGAAACCAGAGGCCACAGGTTCCCCACGCCTAGATGCCCAGAATCAGCCCCAGAAGCCAAATGAAGGCTCCAACCATGGACTGGCCCCACAACCTGGCAATGCCAAGTACAACTAGGTACTTGTTGTCTAACTACTTCTCTCATTTTTTATTTATTTATTTATTTGAGACAGAGTCTCATTATGTTGCCCTCGGTAGAGTGCCGTGGCGTCATAGCTCGCAGCAACATCTAACTCTTGGGCTTAGAAGAGTCTCTTGCCTCAGTCTCCCAAGTAGCTGGGACTACAGGTGCCCGCCACAACACCTAACTGTTTTTTGTTGCAGTTGTCATCGTTGATTTAGCTGGCCTGGGCCGGGTTCGAACCCTCCAGCCTCAGTGTATGTGGCTGGCACCAGAACCACTCTGCTATGGGCACTAAGCCAACTTCTCTTATTTTTTATGTTGCTTAAAAGATAACATATACTCAATGAAGAAAAAGTACATAATAAAAACAAACAAACAAAAATAAGTAAACTATATCCTATCACCCTGAAATAACCAGCAATAATGTCGATGTACTTTCTTTTTTGCTCTTCTCAATTAGGATACACATTGCTGGGATCATAAGGTGTGTACAAATATCTACCATTATGATGTCTGTTATTTTAATCTGAAGCCAGATGCCAAACTAGTGATTCTTACCCTTGCTGCTTATTGGCTTCATCTATGCCCCTTTCCCAGCTTCTACTCTTAGAGATTGACTCAGGAAGTACAAAAAGTCCAGAATAAAGAAGACATTTCAAAAATCCTGTTGTTGGGCCGAGCATAGTGGCTCATACCTGTAATTCTAACACTCTTGGGCTCAAGTGATTCTTCTGCCTCCACCTCCCAAGTAGATGCAACTACAGGTGCCCACCACAACGCCCGGCTATTTTTTGGTTGTAGCTGCCATTGTTGTTTGGCAGCCCTGGGCTGGATTCAAACCCGCCAGCTCAGGTGTACATGGCTGGTGCCTTAGCCGCTTGAGCCACAGGCACCAAGCCTCTTCATTCTTTCATGCAAGAAATATGTACTGAGTTTCTAGTACACTCTAGGTCCTATGCTAGAGAACAGGGCCATGAAGTAAGTAAGACAGGCTCTCAAGGTCAGAGCATGTCAGGAGATAGTTGGAAACCAATGGACGTATGCCAAGAAAGCAGTATACACAGGAATCATGGGAATATCGGAGATGAGGTCTTACCCAGTCTGTGGAAGATCCTCAAGTCTGCTCTAGGTCCTAAAGGATGATCCAGGGTTAGCGAGGCAAGGGGTTAGTGGGGCTGGGCTCCCCAGGCAGAGGACACAGGTAAGTAGGGTTTGGTGAGCAGCCAGCAGCACTGCTGGGTAGACCATACAAGGCAGAAGGTGGTGAATGAAGTGGAAGAGGAGGGAGAGTGGGTCAGGGAGGGCCCTGGACCAGTGACATACTTGAGGATTATCCCCTAGGGGTGGGAGAGCCTCTGAAGAGGTGAAGCAGAGGCAGGATGGGAATTTTTGATCACTCTGGAATCCTCGTGCAGGGCGGATATAAGGAGTCTAGACTGAAGGCAGGGAGCCCAGTTAGGGGGCTGCTGCATTACAGGAGGGACTGCACTCAGATTTTATTGCATGTCTGTTACGTGGCAGGCAGAATTTCAGTGGGGATGAAAATTAGGGGTACTTGAGTCACACATTTCGATTGTTTACAACTTTGACACTGGAATGAAAGTCTTTCTACATAAAGGATCACACACGTTTCGGCGTGGTTCCCTATGATAAAGTCCTCATTGTGAAATTTCTAGGTCAAAGAGTAACGATATTTTTAAGGTTCTCAGTACCTTTTGCCAAATTGCTTTCCACAAAGACTATCAATTTCACTTCCACCAGCAGGGCACAAGAGTGCTCGTTAGACTCTCAGGGACAAAGACTTGCCAGAGACCAAATCCTCTGCCTGGTCCCAAACAAAATGATTGTGCCCAGGAACAGGTTTCTAGACCACACAAACAGTATGCCAGTCTGCAGCACAAGTTGCTCTGGAGTTGGCCAGGGCTGGGGAAGGGGCACTCTCTCCCTGCTCCGAACTGTCTTCCTCACTGCGGCCAAGAGCCTTGTTAACAGTGACGATGTTACTCAAAAAAGCTCAAAACTTTTCATGGCTCCCTATAGCCTATAAAAAAGCCAAACTCCTTAGCACTCCAAGACTTTCCAAAGATATTATCTTCAGTGCACATCCCCATGCACCTGTTTATTCATCAAACAAATATCTGAGTATCTACTGTTAGCCTACACAAAACAAAGTCCTTGCTCTCCTGGAGGTTCACTTTCTAGCAGGACAGATAATGCATAAGTCGATTTGGAGTGTATCAGGTATTTATATGTGTAATGCTAAAAATAAAGTGATGAGAATGGACACAATTTTAGAAAGGGTGACCCTGAAAGACCTCTAACAAGGAAACAGGTACAGAGGTCAGATGGAGGGAAGAACGAGCCCCACAGACACCTGGGGTATGTGTTCTCTCCCTCCCTTCCACTATGCTCAAAGTACACAAGAGTCACCAATCCTCCACCAACCTCTAAGTCTCCATGGTTTTGCTGTTGGTTTTCTCTCTTGAAGATTCCCCTCCTCTGTCTGTTAAAACTGAATACTTTCGTGTGCCCAACTCAAATGTCACCTCTTCTGTGAAGCCCTCCTGATTCCCCAAGCCAGACCTGTCCCTGGAACATCATTTCCATTTTCTAGTGCACAGGACTGTGATTATATGGAGGTCCCAGGCAGTGTTATAGCTCTGTACCTGCAGGGCCCAGCACACAACAAAAGAGAATCTCTATTTTGGCACTTACAGACTATCTGGTTTTCACATACACCCTCCTCTCCAGACTATACTGCGAGTTGCTAAAAGGCAGAAATCGCCTCACTCAGCTGCTGGTTCTCCAAGTTAGTGTAGCACAGAGTCTGGCACACAGATGTTTGCTAAGGAGGGGACATGTATGCAAGTTGCCAAAGAGCCTGGACATATTTCTGGCTGGAAGCATTCTTCCCTCAAGCATACACAAATGAAAATACTCTCTGTCTTCCGTAGTGAGAATGGAAGTTGTCCACCCAAATCCATTCTCCCCTTCCTCATGGGCAAACAATAGCCCAGGCAAGCTATACTTCCCAGCCTCATGTGTAACCAGAGAGGCCAGATAACTGCATTTCTGCCAGTGGAGTATGAGCTCACAGAGGACCTGGGCCTAAGGACAGTGGGCATACCTCCTCAATCCTCTCTCCCCCACAACACTAGCTGGAATCTAGAAATGGCTATAGCCCAGCTTTGACCATGGAGACCACAATATCCCATCCCATGATCGAGCAGCAACTTCAAAGGAACTAGATCCCAGATGCCACAAGCAGCCTGCTCACCTACTTTGTTCACACTGGGGACATTAGGGCCATTATGTGCAACAGAAAAATAAACTGCTCATTCTTTAAGATACTGTGACATTAGGCCTCTTCAATACAGTAGCCTTCCACTAAGGAACACACTTGCTTCCCAGGAAGAGTGCAATTGTGGAATGGGACCTAAGTCCCTGTCCTCAAAATCCTTTCCTGGTGCCTCCAGGGGGTCAGCAAGTTCCCAGGCAACCCACTAAGATGTAGGAGTGTCAGCAGAGGAGACAAGAGTAAGGAGGTGTGCAAACCAGGACAAAAGTTTTGAGGAACTCACAAGTACCTGAGCATTGTGGTCAGGGTGGGGAGCCGGCTCCTGCTGCTGAGAAGGGCTAGGAATACACCCAAATGCACACACACATTCACCCTAGCCCTGCCTCACAGGTCTCCTCCCACTCATCCTGCTGGCCATCACTGGGCGATGGGAAAGTACAAGAGAAATGGGGAAGGGGCAGGCCTGGGAGGTGAGGGGCGTCTTACTGACTCCTACTGAGGTACGAGACAAGGGTGCCCTTGTCTTTTAGACTCAGGAGCCCACAGAGACCAATGGTCCTTCTCTAATTCCAGGTCTATTGTACCCCACATCAGCTCAGTTCTGAACTTTGGTGTCTATCAAGTCACTCCTAACCAGAAGGTACAAAGACAGAGGACAGCAGCTGTCCTCCCCAGCCCCAGGTGCCCAAATCACTAGCCCGCCCATTCCAGCTTTGCCAAGCTCATCAATCCTGCCTGCCATTGCTAGCCCACCTTCCATACCTATCACTTTATGCTGTGCCAAGTGCTGGGCTTGGTGCTGGCGAGGACAGAGGCTCTGCAGAGAGGCAGAACAGGTGGGGAGAAGGAGCTTGGGGTCTGGAGCCAAGCAGAAGAAGACTCAGATTCTGACCCTACCCATTGGCTGGCCCTGTGACCCCAGGGAGTTTTAGTCCTTGAATAAAACAGAGGAGGTAATGATCCCACCTCACCAGGTGCTGTGAGAAAACAGTCTTTTTCTGGTGTAAGAAGGTGCTCCATATATGCTCCTGGATGGCCTCCTTCTTGGCCTACCATGAAATTCCTACCACTAGACCTGTCCTTCAGGGGTAAAGCACTGTCCATAAAATGTCCTCATGGAGTAAGACGTCACCTCCTGCAAAAGACAATGAAGTATTCTGGGCAAGCTGGCAGGCAGGGGTCTGGAGTGTCTGGTTGAAGTTCTGATGTTAAAGCTCCCAGGTGTAAATAGGAGTCACTCTGAAGTGATAGATATGGCTGTACAGCCCCCAAGGAGATGTCATAAAGAAATATGCTCCATCAAGGACACTAAACTCTAAGATCTGAGAATCTCCAGGTGGGCAGGGGAGATGATGCTAAAAAGGCTGGAGGCAGAACAGCTCAGAGATGCTATACCAGAAGAGCAATAGGACAAAAGCAGCAGAAGAAAGGAGTCAGGGAGGTGAGAGGCCTCTACAAAGAGGAGGAGGTGGCCAGAGTGGTCCCTGCCCCACAGCCCTGCAGCTGGGGCCTTCTCTGTGGCATGCTACCAGCACATCCTGGCCCCTCCATCCTGACATTAAGTCCACCCACCCTCACCCGCCAGCCAGGTACATTCTAAAGAGGAAGGAAGCTAAAAGCTCTGACCTTGCTGTTTAGAAAGGGCTCTTGGAATCTTGCCTATAAAACATTCTGGGTGTCAGGCAGGAGGTAAAATGTGTTCCCAGAGAAAGGAGAAGATTGAGTACTTCCAGGGTTGTGTTTCTGGCTTCGCCACAAATTTGATATGACCTGGGCAAGTCTCACACATTCTCTCTGATCACCACACTGTAAGACAGGTCACCAATGCTCACCCTGACTCAAATCCCAAGAGCAGGAACAGGAAAACTTACCAAAGGGGAAACACCTGCTCATGCAGGACCAGTGGGCAGAGACACCAAGGAGGAACCCCCGGCTCACTCGAGTTCGCTGAATGGAGGGAAGTGCTCTCACAAGGCCTTATGGGGCCAGGGGTCAGCAAGCACACAGGAACACAATCACAGAGGGCCAGGCCAGCAAAAGGAAGGACTCTCTACTTATTAGCACATTCAAAAGATAGCCTTATTCAAAAAAAGTCCGGCTGAGCACCTGGCAATGGTGCTAAGTGGAGCAACTCCACACTGGGTGGGCAGGTGGACAACATGACCTTTAGGGCTCTTCCAACTCTGAGATCCAACCCAACTCTGCGGCATGGAAGAGGCTATCCCACCTATGTCTATGCAGTGCTCAATTTCAATCATTATTAGACCTGCACCTGTAACCTTCCAGGGTTTACAGAAGGGCCCCTTCTATACCAACTTTCCTGATGCTGTGGCAGAGGCTCTGGAACCACATCACACTCCTCTGCATGCTGGCACCAACTGTGTGGCCATGCACAGTCAGTGGGGCTAGGGCTAGGAATACACCCGAATGCACACACACATTCACCCCAGCCCTGCCTCAGGTTTCCTCTCTGGACAATCTATCCAATGATGCAAACATGTGCAGCTCCAAGAACCCCTAGACCAGCTGGTTGGTAACAGTAGCACAGGTGCACCTTGCCCCTGAAGCCCATCCTAGTGCCAGCCTCCATGCCAGAGACCCAGTCAGGTGGGTGTGTGACCCTATTCCTAAGGGAACCAGGGGCACACATTGCTGCCCAGCTCCTGTCAGGGGAAATCTGGGCCAACCCCCATAGTTGGGCTTCAGGGAGAGCAGAGACTGAGAACACAGTGATGCAGGAGGGACTGACCTGGGAAGTCTGGAGACAGTTGCTCATGCCTGGCTGAGAAAGGCTTTCCCAGCTTGATTCAGACAAAAACCTCTACTGGCCTATGGCACAAGCACTTAACTTACAGAACCAGATCCCAGCTGGGAGGTCCTGCAGCGCTGCCCCAGCTGTTGCCCTCACTGCCCCAGAGGCTAGGCTCCAATTTCAGATTGTACTTCTTTAGGGAGATCTTCCTTATGGGAAATAGAAAACTAACTTCCTGGAACTTCTACCCATGAGTGCCAGGCATCCAAGCAGCTGGAACTGAACTGAATTCAAATGCTACTTCCTCAAGCATGCCCTGCTACTCCCCGAGCAAGCTGTACACCTAGCAAGTCTCGTCTTACCAACTATCATTTGCATTTGAGTCCATTATTCCCAACTGTGGAATGAAAGGTTGTGTGACCCAACTGAGAAGATAAACAAAACAAAAAGGGAGAAAGGTCCATGATATTTTGGATCAAATAACAAGACTAGCTCAGAATTCAGCACAAAGTAGGCGCCTGTCCTGGGGAGGCTGAGCAGGAGCCGGTGGGCCCTGGGCTTCAGTCTCTGGCCCATCTACTCCAGAAGGCCCTCCTCTCTCCCTCCCAGTGGTCCTTCTCTCTTCATAGAACACTGTGGGAGGGACACCTGCTATAGGAAGAAGGTCAGCGCAGACCTGGGAGCCAGAATCTGGGCGTTGGCTGGCCAGCCCAGCAGCTCTGGATGTCTCTGCACACTGCCTCCCTCTCCCACCTGCACCAGAAGGGCAAAATCTGAGGTGGCCCCTTGCTTCTTCCAAAGGGTTCTTTGCCATCCAAGGGCCTTCCCACTACCAACTGCCCCCTTGGGCTGTGCCCAGCACCTAAGAGCCAGGGTGACAGGCCAGCCAAGGTTGAAACATAGCTCAGAGGAGGCATCTCCTAACTCACTCAAA